>LGRX02003949.1:0-28046 GCA_001247695.2 Cymbomonas tetramitiformis | reverse complement strand
CTCCTCACTTCCTGCATCCTCTCCCTCGATTGGGTCCAAGCACCTCATGAAGTCGTTGCGAAGACGCACCTGCACCTCTGCCCGACGTGCCTCAGCCAGCAATGCCGGGCCCACCGAGGATGTGAACGCACCAGACAATGGTTCTCGATGCATCACTGCCACCTTTCTCCAGGTCTCCCAGCTACAGCAGTCGAACTTGCGCGTCCCTGAGGAGAGGTACTCCAAGGTGAACGCCATTTCACTGGGTCCTCGCTCACGGTAGTAGCGATTGTCCTCGAAGAGGTAGTAGACGGCCTTGGACTGGGCGTTGGCACGGGTCTTGAACACCCGTAGGGTGCCCTGCTGCGGGCCATCGCTCAAATGGCTTCTGGCTATCTCCAAGAGTTGAGTACGATCAACAAGATGCTCCATGTGTTTCTGCAAGGTGCCGAGGAGTCCTCCCGTGCAGCCTTTCGACTGCCCACCCAGAGGCAGAAACTCTCCCCGTTGTCCCACTCCTGCGGAGGAGGAGTACTGGTGCAGGGTCTTGCTGCTGAGTCGCTGCGTGTGAACCCCCTTTCCTCGCTGCGCGAAGGGCTTCCCAAGTTGGAACTCGATTTCGCCCATGAAACAACGGTACTGGATGAGGAAGACCGTCTGTCCATGCAGCGCCGTGAACTCTGAGATCCCTCCCAGATCCAACCAGTCGGCTTCCCCAGCTGTGTTCTCGCTGCGAGTGGGCGACTCTGGCTCGTAGGTGCCCTGGAACACTGAAGCGTGATACTCTAACATGGCAGGGTCGAAGCCGCCATTGGGCCAGGTTTGATGCCTCAAACGAAGCGTGGCTGAGGATGGTGGCGGTGCGGAGCTAGATGGCCCTGCCTCATCCCCCCTGACCGTCTTCGGCGTCCTGAGAGTCTTGGACGTGCGTACTGGAGGGTTCCTTCTGGCCCCATAAGTGTCCAGCGCGTCATGTGCTTGCTCCTCTGTCTTGCATGCACCAAGCATCACTCTAGCGTTGTCCCCCAGGTGTAGGTACTCCACGGCGGCGGCGTTCGTGCTGAACACCTCGCCACTGCCTCCTTCCCCGTCTGTCACCGGGTAGAACTTCCCCACTTTGTCCGCTGCGTCTGACAGCGTGAGCTGCGGGATCACCTTCACATTCTCGCCCTCCACACCAGCCACCTCCATATCGTACCTCACCTTCAGACGAGCCCGAAGGTCAGCGATGTCCACTCGCTGCACGTACTTCAGATGCTGGTATTGCCAGCGCTGGTCCTTCTCATAGTAAAAAGGCAGCTGGAACTCGCCAGTCATCTTACCCATGGGGGTCATGTTGGCGGCACCTTCCATGATGTGGCATACCATGCGCTCCATGAGATCCCATTGGGCGCGAGTGTGCTCGCTGAGCACGCAGAACTGACGCGCCACCTTGTCCCACATGAGCTTGCCCGTTACGACCCCTGGGTAAGTCTGATGGGTGTTGAGGGTCTCCTGAACACTCGTCATCGTGTACCTTCCAGCCTCCCGATGGGCACCACAGTCAGGGAGTGGGACCTGGTCGTTGTCCTTCCTGCCGCTCGCCCTTGTGGTCCAGGTCTCTGAGGGTATCTTCGTTTCCTTGTCAACCTTCTGATCCACCAACGTAAAGTCGGGCCACAGTAGCTCCGTCTCCAAGATGGTCTTGAATTCTCCACAACGCGAGAACTTGACCCGCGCAAATCCTGCGTCCACACCACTTCCATCGACCTCTTCGCAGAGTGTGCACAGACGAGCATAGCCCGTGCGGTCGATGTACAAGCGCTGCCGAGACCAGCTGCTCTCCTTGTCTTGGTAATCCCACGGGTTCACTGCCATGCCCACCCATGGCTGCACGCTGGCCAGCTTGAAGTCAGCTTCGCTCTCGGCCTCTTGCTCCGGCGTGAGGTCTGGATAGCGAGGGTCTGACTGAGTCGTGGCCAGGCTAGCTGGCATGACGGACCCCCTCCCATCTGGCTCTTCAGCACTGGACCACTCACCTCTGGTCGCCACATTGGCTTCCCGTTGGCTGCGTGATGATGCTTGTAGCATGCCCAACATCTGGTCTGTTAAGGACGTGCCAGGCACTGGAGGTTCGTACGTTGCGCTCTCGGCGTGTGAGCTGACCCGCCCAGTGAGCTCGACTTGCATCATTGAGCTGGGTCTCAAGAAGCCCGCCTCCACCATGGACTGGCAGCGCGCCTCGAGCCTCTCCTTCTCCTCCGAGTTGAACCTTCTCAGCCTCATCTCCTCTAGCCATGACGCCAGGCTGTCCATTAGCTCGGGGTGGTTTCGCGAGAATGCACAAGGTGCAGGCGCACACCTTTCCCCTGCGAGGGCCAGACGGTCTTCTCCCCTCGTGTCCAGGGACACCGCTTCACGTGGTGGTAGAGCGCAGCCCTCAAAAGCGGGGGCAAGAGTGCGCGCTGCCGTAGCATCGACGTCGAAGATCTCAGTCGCCAGGCACACTCTCGGGTCTTCGTTCCGCTTGCTCCTTGCGTCAACGGGCGGCGTCAACTCGATCAACGGCAGCGTGACCTTCTCCCTCATGCCCAGTGACACCGCGGCCTCAGAAGTGGCGATGCCTCGGTAGAGGTCGATGGTCAGCTTGAGTGCGTTCTTCAGGGGTCCCGTGCCCACCAAGAAATCCCACGTAGTGTCATTGGTGTAAGTGACGAAGGCATGGAGCCGATGCAGAGTCATGTACGGCGTGCCCGCGGCGAGGACCACATCCACGTAGCAGTACTTGGTGAATTCTGCAAGGCTGCCATCACATCTAGCCACCCTGGCCCCTGTCTCCGCATCAAAGATGGTCAAGCCCAACCTGTTGGCTGTCCTGATGGGGATAATGTTGCAGTTGGCTCCAGTGTCCAGAAGAAGCGCTTTGTACAACATGAGCAGGCCCCCAGAGGCCATCAGAGCCATCCCTTGTGCCAAAGACTCGTTCAGGAGCTTGCATACAGGCTGGACCTGTGCCATGGCAGTGAGCTGCTCCTCTGTAAGGCCACTGAGCATCCTCTTCTTCAATAGCTCGTATGCCTTGGCCTCCATGGTCCCTGCGTGCAGCTCGCCCCTCTCGCTGAAGTCTCTCACCCCGTAGCTCCCCTGGACGGTGGCCGCTGCAGCAGTTACATGCACCGCCGTCCTCCCCTTCCTGGGCTGCTCCACCGTGTCCTCCGGCATCTCGTCCAGAGGAACCTCTTCTTCGTCACTGTCGTCGCCCGACTCCATGCCCGGGCAATCGTCATCATCGTCGCTGTCATTGTCAGACTCCATGCCTGGGCAGTCGTTACCCTCGTCGCTGATGTCCTGGCAGTCTGCTGCTGAGGCTGTCGGCACGGGGAGCTGGTTGCTCTCAGCCAGTTCCACCAAGGTCTCCACACCCCTGGGAGCTGTTATGCGACCCTCTGCCACGATTCCAGCAGCTAGCTTACGGAAAGCTGCTCCCAGACTCTTGATCACGGAGGCCATGAGCTGCACCTTCCTCTGCATCTCGTCCGCCGCAGGCGCCATGGGCACCTGTGCGTCGGCCTCGTACTCCTCGGGTGTCTTTACTGGGAAGCCCCTCATGCGTTGGGTACTTCCCAGGGCTACTGCTGGAGCCGCCGTGAGCTCAGACTCCGCACTCTTGCACAGCGTCTCGGGGAGTGCCCCCAAACCCAAGGTGTTGAAGGCGCTCGAGAGCTCCTCTTCGCCCATCTCCTCGGCCATTGCTGAGAGTAACTCGGTTGGAGGGCCAGACGACGCTCCTACCCCTGCGCTGCCATGGTGGTGTGCGCGTGCATCGATGATGTGCGTCTCCCTCTCCGCGACGCGCGCTGCGACTGGCTCCTCGTCGGAGCCCTCATCCTCGGACAGCACCTGCGACTTCACACTGCCCGCACGACTGGCCGTCTTCCTAGCAGCCACCATGCCCTGGTACTCTGCCTTCAACGCCTCAGGGTTGCCAGTGGCGCCCTTCTGCTTGTCCTCCGGTGCCTGTTTGGCTCTGTACTTGTCTTTCTCGTCGTTGGACAGCTGCTGCCAGTCCGTCACCAGGATGCCCCAGTCAGAGTTCTTGAAGCGGTTCTTCAGATTGTACATGCGCAGGGCGGCATTCTCCGCGTCCCACCACTTGCTGGAACCAAGTCTGCTCTCGTGGAACCCAGCAGGCATCTTGACGTGTTTGTAGCCACTCCTGCACTGCTCGGGATCGGACTCATGCCAGCCCCCTCCAAAGCAGCGCAAGCACTTGGGCTTGTCGTTCGTACGCACGCCCTCTGCTGGCGGCGGCGTCTTGTTGTATGAGGTCTTCTTAGCTCTTTCGGCAACATTCACCTCCTTCTTCATCTTCTTAGAAGGTGGTGTCTCTGCCTTCTTGCTGCTCTCCAGTTCGCCTGACTGCCCCACCTCAGAGGACTCAATCTTCTTGATCGAGTTCTTTATCGCCTTGAGGTCAAGGCCATGCTGACGCGCCTCCCAGGTGGAGTACTGGCAGCCACACCGCCTGGTGATCTCCTGGAGGAAGGTGAGGATCCAAGACTCTGCATCGCCCTTGAGCTTGTCTTGAACCTCGACGATGGCCTCCAGGTCCTTCCAGGTCACCCGGTTGGGTGGCGGGAACTGTGCCCTCAGTTGCTCCTTCACCCGCGTCTGGAAGACCTTGATGCGCAGGTTATCCACGCAGTCCTCGATGAAGGTACGCAGCTCTTCGTCGCTCAACACCTTTCCAGTGTTGAGCTGCATTTCCCTGCGTTGGCACATCTTCATGTAGGTCAGCCCATCCTGCCCCACCTCCTGTGGCTTCTGTGTCAACAGATCCACTTTCTCTTGTGTCCCTTTCATCATGAACTTCTTGTCAAGGGCAGCGATGAAACCCCTGAGCGCGTAGAAGTACTGGGTATCACGGGTGCCATCACGTCCCGTCAAGCCTTTCAGGGAGGTTCCATCAGTCAGATATTCGTCGGAAACCTCCCCTTGGGCGTCTTGGTTCGTCACTGGCCTCGCTATCACCCACGTGGTGCCAGTGTTCATCTCATTGAAAGGGGGCCTAGCACACGGGATGGTACCCTCGAGTGGGCCATGCTCACTAGTGTCTTTGAGGACTCGGTCCATGTTGGAGGCCACTACCCCCCCTTTTTCATAGTTCTCACGCCACCAGCTGAGAGCTTGCGAATTCTCTCCAGCCAGACACGCAGGGATGATGTCCCACAGATACTCAAAGTCAGGGGGAGTCTCTCTCAGGGTCTTCATCTGTGCTTCGGTGAGCGTGCCAGCCCCGGACCTGAGCCTCCTCCTGACGTTGGCGTTGTGCTGCCGTACGAAATTCTCGCACATGTCGGCGAACTCCCTCAGGAACTTGGGCCGATCTTCTTCCTTGGTGCCCGTGTAGTTGGGCAGCGTACCAAGGTTGATGCGCGCGGAGTCAGTGTACTCCATGTCTTCCTCAAAGATTACCAACGGCTCTTGGGCCTGGGCTTGAGGTTGTACTAGTGCTTGGGCCTCAGGCTGTACTGGTGCTTGGGCCTCAGGCTGGCCACTGGCAGCCCCTTCCTCTCCTTCCAGCTCTGTGAAGTGCTGGCTCACCCGTATCGCTCTCTGGGCACGCCTCTCTGCCCTTTGTTGCTCCTGACGGTCAGTCTTGGATTCCGTTGCTATCTTCCCGGTGGAGAAGAGATACCGGTGTGAAGGCTCTTTTCACTCCACACTTCCCAGCTTACCAGTACGGATGAATCCGTCCCTGGCCTCACCTTTCAGTGCTTTGCTCTAAGTAGCAATCACTGCCAGGATAATCTCGTCCATGACTGGTGAGCAAGGTTTCATCTGTGACCTGACCCTGTCTTATACTGGCTCTTCTAGATGTCCAGCAAGGTTGCCTCAGCCCTCAGTGTCTCTGGTCCACGCAGTAAATCAGCAGAACGCCAGCATGGGTCAAGTGGCTACAAAGAATGCTGTCGTGATAGTGTCCACTGACAGTCCTGTTTCGCTCTACGCCTTCAGGCGTACCAGTACGGATGAATCCGTCCCTGGCTTTACCGTCTGGTGCTTTGCTCCAGCAGGATGTCACTCCCCGAAATAGCCCAGCACATAATTCTCAACGCTGCAGTCATGGTGCAAAATTGGCAACCGGTTCCGCTCTGATCGCTGTCGCTGTACTTTGCAAGACTGGTGAACTTCGAGTGCCGCAACAGCCTGCTTCACTCAACCTCTTCCAAGGCTTACCAGTACGGATAAATCCGTCCCTGGCATCACCATTCAGAGGTCTCGTTCTTCGGGACTGCTGTTGAACTCTCAGCATTACAGACGACATGTCTGTAATATGGCGCATTTTTGTTTTGAAAAAGACTGTTAATTACAGTTCTGACGCTATCGCACAAGAGCAAGTCCACAAATGTATATCTTTACAAGCAGAAGAATACTGTATCTCACAAATTATCTCATAACACTGCTGTTTTCGCGGTCTTAAGCGAGTCCTGGCTATTTTCGGAATCACTGTTACGAAGGCAAAACAAAAATGAGCGTCTGGCTCACCCTGCTACGCCGCCCTACATATTCTCGCTATCTCCAAACAAGTGTAACACCCATCCGTATTTCCGTATCTCGTCACTGTCATAACTCCTCGCGCGTATCGTACTGCGCGTGTCATACGTTCGTCACAGAGACTGCTACAGCAAGTGTCACGACCCGGCTGAGGTACACGATAAGCCGTGGTTTGTGACACACCGAGCGGAACACTTCTCGCAACATACCTGACTTGCGTTGAGCAGGTACCCTGTAGCTTTGGAGGGTTTCAGCCCCAGCTAAGTATTTGAACCGTTGCCTAACTCTGAGTGAGAGAGCCGGATATTTTATGTCTCGTGGTGTCGGGAGTGTGGGTACCCCTTGGGATAGCATCCGTGAGAGGTGGGACCTTCTGGGTACCGATTTGGGCTAGGGTAGTAGTCGTATGTCATTATAATTTCCACACGCAGTGCAGCGGCCGAGTTTCCATTACAAATGTGTCATTTGTCGGCTCTGTAGCCGTAGCCGATTAGAAAACGGTTGCTGCGGTGTTTGGTGTTCTGTTGGCAGTTCGAGTTGGGTCTTGGGTCTAAAAAAGTAAACTCGTCTCGTGTCTGTCTCGTGTCTCGCGTCTGTCGTGTGACTCTCTCAAAATCCAGCGAGACGCACCTCGCACCAGTCGCGAGTGCTTCCGTTCGCGCTTTTCGGTTTTGAGTAGCAACTCTCCCTCTTTCGTTCTGCAACTGTCGATACCTGAGACAACCCTGTCTGTCTACCGGGAGTGACTTCTTTGGGATTTCGTTTCGTGGGCTAAAGACTTTAACCAGCTGCCGAGCCTAAGGTGCACAGAATACACACTTCGGACTTCGAGAGTTTCGAAGAGCACAACACAGAGCCGCCGGCGAGGTTGTGCGAAATGCTGTTTGTAGCCGAATACTGAGGAAATATCCGCTGCAAGCCGAGTCACTTCCTTAACTGGTACTTTTTATTTATTTTCCTGTAAACGTAAACCTCATCGCTCCTTACCGTTTTCTTTATGCGCTCTCGAAATGTGTGCCCGTGACAGCCCATGCGTATGCGTCCCTGATATTCAGTCTTGTTACAACTGTGTCACAATCCTTTTTCTGATCCAAAAAAGCATTTAGCAAAGATTTACACTTTTCACGCAACTTTGTTTCATGCTATTTTGTGTTACGGGAGCATGCGACTTTCTATCCAGCACTCAGATCTAAACCGAGTCCCTTTGTTTTTTTCGCAGAAAAAAAATGCCTTCTTCGTTGAGTCCCCGACGTTACTCACGCTATTCTCCAGAAAGAAGAAGATCAGAAACCCCACCTCGGCGCTCTCCAACGCCACCTCGCCACTATGTCGGCAGTGAGATCTGTAAGGACTATCAGAGAGGAGGTTGCGTCCGCGGATCAATATGCAAATTTGCGCACGTTGTAGCGGACGACCCACCTCCACCTGTAATTGGAGGTTCTGGTAACTTTGCCCCTGGGGACTGGATGTGTCCTTCGTGCAAGGCACACGTCTTTGCCAAGCGAGATCGTTGTTTTATGGTACGTCTGCCACAACACACTCCAGCGTTGCCGAAACATTCGAGTTTTATTATTTTCTTCTTGCGATATTTTTAGTTTTTCAACAACATGCTGGAGCTTGAAGATCTGCTTACATGGTGCTCCACCTCGGCAGTGTGGCACACCGAAATCGGGTGGCGGCGGTGGAGGAGGAGGAGGAGGAGGAGGAGGAGGAGGATCTCGAGCGTATCCGGACCGCGAAGCTTTGCAACCCTTTCGAGAAAGTGGCGGCATGCCCCCACTCGGGAATCTCTGCAATGATTTCTTGGTGCGTGGGAACTTCCTTGGCTTAAACCTTGTGCAAGATGCGTGTTCCCCCTCCCTGTCGCTCCCTCGCCGTGGTTTTTTTCTGAGGTCTTTACCTACGCTAGACGTGCTCCCGTGATTGCAGGGATTTTTTTCTTGACGACGCGTTACCGTAAGTTTCGAAGGTAACGGGCGAAAGTTTTAGTCGCAGTCACGATGGGAATAACACGCGACTTCTGTGTGTTGGACTCTGCTCCTTGCAGATGGGAAAGTGCGGGCGGTCAGTGTGTAAGTTTTCACACGACCCCCAGGCTGGTATGGAATGGATGGCTCAAGCTATGAAGCTACGAGGTGGCCAATCTGATCGGCGGACTGATCGACGCCACGAAGATAGACGTGATGATTACAGACGCGAGTCCGACTATCGAAAACTTGATCGTGGGCGCAGCACGAGTCCTCTAGGGGACATACAATACGAAAGATTCAAGAGAAGCGATGGATACAGGGTCGATGTTCCTCCCCCGCCCCCTGTGATGCAAGCCGTTCTTCAACCTCCTCCGTCTTTCGGATCTCGGGAACCCTCCAGAAGCGACAACTGCAATGACTTCAAGGTATTGTTCTGCACCTCTATGAATCTGGCCAGGGCGTAACGCGAGCAGCAGATTCAAAGTCGGCTGTTTTTCTTTTGTATCCGTCACAATTGCGCACGCATTCCCTGACGTCGCCTATTTGAAGTTAAATCATTTACATGCCTGGGAGAGACTTGCCCATCTCAGCGAGCTTCGTTCTCCGAAACCGCCACACTGCAACCGCCGTTTTCTTCTATGGTTATCTTGCACAGTTGATCGCCACAGTTTCCACGTTGATATCCGTTCCTGCCCCACACGGGTATTCCCGTTTTAACTTGTTTTGTTTGCCCTTCGCACTTGACTGTTGCCAGATACCACCACACGTGTAGTCAGCCAAACTCAAACCAGCATACGTGGTCTTTTCGATCAGTGAAGCCCCAAACTTACACATGCTCCGGGGTGGCTTGAATCGCAGTATGGACGCTGCGCGCGCGGCGACCAGTGCAGATTTGTGCACGAGAAGGTCCCCTTGCCGGGGGACTGGGAATGCCAGCCTTGCGGGGCCTCAAACTTCGCGCGCCGAACCGAGTGCTTTAAGTGCCACGCTCCGAAAGGAAGCGAGCGTGAACCAACGCGGAGGCGCGACCGCAGCCGCAGCCACGGTACGCCGTTCGGGGACGCGATGTCGGCTCCCATCCCGTCGGAGAGCGCAACGTCGCGCACCAGCCTTCAAAGCACGCACCGCTTGCCGATGAGGTGCAGCTCCGCGTACTTGCGGAAGGCGAAGGGCACAGGGGTTATCATGCTGCGGGGGTGTTACTCGAGGGCGGGCTGAGACTCTGTGAAGGACACTCTCCAGCTGCATCCGGCAGCCGCGCTTGGGGACGGGCGTGACCGGCAGAAGGGTTGACTGCGGTCACCGGTTGGCATCGGTTCTTCTTTGGGTCACAGTCGTTTAGCCGTGGGTGAGACAGGTGCAGCGGGCTTCAAGGCCGAGGGAGGTGGGGGCACCGGGCCCTGCTTTCTGCGACAGCGCTTGGGGGCGGGCAGGAGCTGGAAATGGCAGGGACCAGCTGTGGCAACGCTGTTCTATCGAGCTGTGAGTGACAGTCGTTTCGCCGCGACTGGTGCGATTTTGCGCTGCGAGGATGGCGCTTGGCGCAAGCACCGCTGGCTGGCGCAGCTTGTGGCCGTTCTAACTGGTCGCGGGCGCTCTTCGCGCGGGCGAGACGATCTAGCTCTTCACCGGTTGGCCAGCCGCAGGGTGGTGAGGGGGCGGAGCAGCGGCGAGGGGCGGAGCAGCGGTGAGGGGCGGGAGCAGCGGTGAGGGGCGGAGCAGCGGCGCGAGGGGGCGGGAGCAGCAGCGCGCTTGGGGATACTCGGGCGACGCCATCACTGATGTCTCTCCGGCCCTCTCGGTGATCCTGCGGGATAGCCGCACATCGCCGAGCTGCAAAGGAGTGAGGGCGGGTGCCGGAGCGGCGGCCTGCTTGGGCACACTCGGGAGAAGCTCACTCGCGCAACGGCTCCGCCGCGCAGAACTGAGTGCTCGATGGTGTTCCGCGGGGTCTGCCCCTCAACTTGCGCTGGGGGTTTTCTGACAGGCCGGAGGGAGGATCGTGATCGCCACCGCAGCACTTTCGGCAGGTGCGACGCGCGCACTTTTGGACGCTCCGAAGTTCCTTTCTAATGCCAGGCGAGGATGCAAACGGCCCTGGAGGAGCCCCGTCCTTCTCACTGGCTGCTGGCTCGCTTTGCAGTGAGAGGCGCCGATCTCGTGACCGCTCCGAAGAGGACGAGAAGGAGAAGGAGAGGGAGCGCCGACGTCGCGAACGAGAGCGATCAAGGGAGCGGCGCAGGAGCAGGGAGCGGAAGAAGGAGCGCTCCCCTGAGGGTCCTCCGCGCGGACGTTCACGAGAACGTGACCATGATGCTTCGCATGTGGAAACCATCCATGACAGGTGTGTAAGGATCGATACCTAGCTGTATAGGCCATTTCCTTGTTCCTCTCTGCACTCCTGCACACTTTTCCATGCTTTTCGGTGAAACTCGGACACCTCTGGTTGCATTTGGTATGCTTTGCTATTGTGCTGGCAACAGTGTTCTCGCTATTGGTCAGACTCCCGAGGAGTCCCCGACATACTCTGCATATGTGCAACGCCTGTCTATGGAGCAGTGTCCTGCTTGAGTGCCGCAGGACAGCAAGGGGACTCGCGTATTGCCTCAGTTTTGTTGCCTGAGAATCACGTGGTCACTAGCAAGTGCAGCGCTCCTAACCTGTTAATCCAGGCGAGGCCCTGTCTGTTCATGTGTTTGGGGTGTTTTTGTTTTCTCAGGCTGCGCAGTGAGTCACGTAGCCGCAGTCGAGGTCCTCGTAGATGAAGTGAGGGTTGAATAGCCGAGTGTAATCTCCAGGTGAGTGGGTGGTGAGGCGCTTAAGCTCACAGTGCATCCAATAATGCTGGCAAAGAAGTTTTAGTTGTCCGCAACCAAAGACATTACCCAATTTTTCGACGGTGAGCAAAGGCGAGTGCCTAATTCTGGTCCAAGTTTCAGAATTGGTGCGGTGACTATGAAATTGTGATCACAGGTGCTTTGCACACACACTGTTTCCTTGAAGTTGAGATTATTGAATATCACTTCAACCTGTTTGTTCCAGCAACTCCTATGTAGACTATCTGTACATGCAAACATAGGCATCTTCTGCCATTATATCATATTTCCAAAGGAAGATTATTGGTGCATGGGTATTATCCATGAGCAAGCGAAGCGTATTCTTAATACTTTCCACTGGGATGGTAGTGGCTATTGGCACATGCAAACTTCTGACATAATACATTTCCAAATAGGAGGTTGGTATGACCGGTATCATCTATGTATGCGTGTGCATTATTCTTGTCGATACTTTCTACTAGGATGGTTGTGGCTGGCTTCGGGTAATATGCTGCCAATGAAGTTCAGATTGTTGTCATGACGATCTTCATTGTTCTAGTTCGAGTTTTCAGCGATGATCTCCGTTGAGGAAGTGCATGCCATATGATTGTAATAATTTCTTTGCCCAATACACCTTGGCTGCCGCAGGAGAAATTGGATATTTTGGGTGTTCATCACTTATGTCCGATGGAATAAGTGATGGGTTTATGCATGTGTGTGTGTGTGTGTGTGCTCTTTTATGCGTACAGTGCTCATGGTATATCATTTGACCTTAATATAAGTACTGGCGGATCGCTGTGAACGGGGTGGAAGTGGGTTTTGGGAGGCGGTTATCCCTTTGGTGCTATTCTGGCGGGCACTGCCTCTTGGAGAGCTCGGTAGATTCGATTGTCGTGCTGCGCGGAGAGGTAGAAGGTGGTGATGTACACCTTCTGTGTTTTCCCTTGAATTTTGTGGGGAGCACTTAGGTGCCCGCATGTTTCCTGTTTTGACATGGAGTGTCCATGCTGTGTGGTGTGACTGCATTCACGACATAACCATGGACCAAGAGGTCCCATCCATCGACCGGGAGCCACTGGGGGGCACGCCAGCAGGGTCCGCGTACTCCGTAACCCAGAGACCAACAGTTGTTTGGCGACGATCGGTCACATCGTTTCATGTTTCCATGCTGCTTTGCATTTGGGTTGGGAATATGTATGCGTTTGTGGTATCTTGTCACGGCCCCGCCCTGCTCTTGATTTGCTTCTCACATCCACTGGGATGATGGTGGGCTGGCTTTTGTTGGCCGATCCGTCATGCCGTTCAGTGTGCTCTTTTATGAATGCAGGTATGCATATCACCGGTGTGTGCGGTGCTGGGTTGGCTTCACTGTGGCGCGCCTTGTGCCATTTGATGTGTGAATGTGCACGTTTGTGCGGTGGTAGGGAGGATGGTAGTCTGGGATGTCTCGCGCAAGCTGCGGTGCATGGGTATGGGCCTTTCATGCTCGTGCCCATGCCATATTCCATTCAGAGTCTGAAGTTGGTGGCATGCATTTGTATATCCAGTGGGTGATGGGCTTGCTCTGGTTGGCATTCGTCCCAATACCGTGCCCTTGTGCTTTGTGCCTGTGCTTATATGGGTTGTCCTTGACGTGTACCTAGCTGGCGAGTGCACAAGCTGATCCAAACACCGTCGAACGAAGACGCTATGGCGAATATGATTATCTTTGGGGGAATTCGCAGTAAATTCTTAGCCCCTATGTAGATTTTGCGATTCCGCGAAAATAATCCGATTGCCGCTTTCACTTTGGTTTTTTTTTTTTGCGTCGCAATACGAATAGAAATCAATACAGCATTCACACTTTCACAATGTGACGATTCAATTGTTGGATATGAAGATTGGGCCCCACAAAAAAGTAAGATACACATATTGTAAGAATATCCGCTATGCACAGTACTTGTCCCGGGGAGGGGGGATGATTTTGCATTTGGATGGTTTGCACGGTGTTTGCACGGTGTTTGGACTACAATGTGGTGGGAGGTATGCATGAAGAATAAATTAGTATGCAAAACCGTCCTAAAAACGGTTTTCGCTAAAATTATGGCTGTTTTTCACTTACCTAAATATATATATGTAGAGGTCCAGGTTGAGTTGAAGCGTTCCCGCGGTTATCGAAAGCTGAAAAGCTTATTTTTGGTCTCCACCAGGGTCAATATACCTACGCTTGACTGAAGCCGCGTTCAGATACAATGTATTACAACTGACAGCGACAACGCTGACGCAGCCCGCGGCACATATTAGCAAGCAGGCACCACAGCATACTCCGAACAACCAACACACACGCATGCAACTCGTTATATGCAGCGCGGAACGCTCTTTCGTATATGCGGCAAAGCGCGACTCAAACTGATAACACACGCTTTCACTGGAATTCCAGTTCAACCGCGCGAGCAGGGCTTGCAAAATTACATCAAGATATATTGTAATGAGAAGTTTATTCGCTGCCATACGGACGTAAGGCGAGTTTCTTTGTTTCGCAGAGGGAGTTTCGCAGAGTGAAACACCACTTTGATTCGAAAGGACTTCCGATGAGGTGAAGCATTGATCGATCGATAGAATGAACGATGCCGATTTGAATTAATAATGACTCTCGGTAACAAGTATTCAAATTCTGATAAATTCCATTATTTTCTTCGATGTCATGATAAATATCAGAGATCAGATTCCCTACGATTCGATAAGCGAATAAAATACCGCCGCGTTTTTGCCAACGTAACATTCTATCATTACCGGAGCGATACGCTTTGAACTTGTTATAAATTTCTGAACTCCATGTCTGACCAGTTTCGATTGGTCAGTTTTCTGAGCGACTCGTATGCGATTCATTCCGCCTTCTCTCTCGAAAATCTTAAGATGCTCTTTCGCGAACGTTCAGGCTCTGAATCTCGCCACGATCACGTCACAGATCGTCACGGTATGTGCGATTGATGTCAGTGGACTGTGACACAGTACACCCCGTCGCCCAAGCAACGCTCGCGGGGGGCGTTCGGCGTCATGTTAGTTCATGGCGTATTCATTTCTAAGAAGGGAAAGGGAAAATGGCGTCATCCACAATACCGATGGCGCCATCCAGTGTGACGGACAAAGACTGAAATTTGACCGTGACTGTGCGAATAACACTGAGACGAGCGTGTATCCATACGGCATATGACTTGAGATGAGAAAGCTGCGAAAAACGATCGGGAATATGTTTGAGTCTTTTGATTGGAAATTGTAAAGAACAATATGCTGGCGATGTAATATTTTTTCAAAGCGTTCGTATCTTTCGGCTACGTCATTGGTGTTTTTTTTTGTAGATTTTCGAGCGAGCCGCAATACAATATAGAAAGAGGTATCGGAAACTTTATTGTAAGGTTCACATCTCACACTTGAAATGTCAAAGGCACAGCAAACAAACAAACTCATTCAAATGCCAAAACAACTACTCAGAAAAAACATCATGCAAATTCCCAACGTTCACCCATGTTGATAATCATGCCTAGCCCTGCAAGCAATTTCGTAGCCCTGCGAGCCGTGCAAGGCAACCACTATCCGCTGCAACCAATAGGTCGAAAAGCTCCGCGTGATCCATGTTGCATCCTCCTCCTCCTGAAACAATAATCGGTCTTGCATGCGATATAACATATCAAATATACCTGCGCCCGTATTCTTAACCTCAAATATTCTCAAATATTCGAGGTTTCGGTTTCAGTAGAGTGGGTGCCTTGGAATTCGCGAGAAGGTGTACTTCACAGTTCGATACATAGTAGTGTGCCTTGGCGGGGCGTTGCTGGATATGACACTGTGACCACCAACTATCACTTGTCACATCCTCTAGTAGGCTGGGTGACCGTCATCCGTAGGTGCGAAACCAGGTTACGTATTTATGTAGACTTATATTCTATATCAACACACTTTACCGTTCTGATTCCCGAAACCCTCTATCCTAGGGTTTAACAACTTATATAGATATATCACTGCCCGGCGATATATCTAGCAGTTTATGGGCCCGAAAGAAATGAAGGGGAGTGCATTCCAAGAAGACACGAATCGAGCATTCACAAGAATTCTATCGCAATCAGGTTCATCATATACTGCATAGAGAGAAAGCGAGAGAGAGCGCGCGCGCGCACGGTCGGCGAATCGCGCCGTGCCACGCGCGTCCGCACATCAGGCCGTCCGTAGCCATCCACCGGCCTGCCTTCCCAGGGCCATGTCAAGATCCGGCATGCCCTTGCCGGACGGCGTAAATGTATTATCATCGCTCCGCATCCATCCACAATTGCGACACGACGATCCGGCGACGATGATTTGCCACACCATCCCACTATTTGTGACGATGGGAACGTGGCGCCCTTAATCGAAAATGATGCAAAGCGACCAGCAGATCCATTAATCGAGGGATTCTTTCAATACCGATGAATGCATAACGCTCATCAAATCGTAATGCCGTTTGATGTAACTCGAACCGCGGGCAATCGCGACGATTTTCGTAGTGACGGGTTCTCGGTTGGGCTGGTAAGATGCAACCTTAAACAATCTTCTGTATAATTAAACATGCAACCGTGAACGGGTTACTAGGTTTCAAAATCGAAGCGGGATATGATCGCTACGCCGTTTCAACATTGCACTTGCACCTGGCGAGCATTGAAGCGGGATATGTACCGTAATCGAGCGCGTCGCCATCAACTCGTGCATGCATCGCAATAGCGACATATGGCCATATGGACATATGGCCAATGTCGATGATCGCCACGCCGCTTCGATATGTATATTCCAAAATGAACTTGGTCGGTGGTCGCTTGGCTACATCTAGAACATTTACCCCGTCGTCATCCGCTGCCATGCTTTTAAAGGACTCCAAAGAAAATGTGCGTCTTTCATATCATCTCACAAGGATGATCGTCGATAGCATTATCGATAGCATACGTTGGCTATGTCTTGTGGCGTCCCACTAATAATTGATTTACGCATATACCAGACAACATTGCGCATAGATTAGAAGCATAAATCAAGGTTAGATAGTCACAAGTCTGTAGTCTAAGATAGAGAGAAGAAAATGTGAAAATCAAGAATACGAAGATTGAAGAATGAAGATGGAAGATGCAAAGATGGTGATTCTGATAGAGCCTCCTATAATTGGGCTATAGTTGATAGTTGATTAGTTCAGTCTAGCGTCACAGAGTCTTCAGACGAGAGGTTCAGACAAGAGACATACTGATACCGTTGCACAGTAGTGAGTAGACGATCGGAGTCGAATAATCATAATGACACACCATGATACACCACACGACAGCGACAGTGGAGTGATGATATGATAGTCGAGTGGGAGTGCACACGACAGTCGAGTCCACTTCATCAGCAATCCGCTGCAAGTGTTACAGTAGTGTTTCAGTCGAGTGCAGTCGAGTGACACATTGCCTTAGCATAGCATTAGGTCCCTGCGAATACGTCCCAGAAGCCTCATCGATCAACCGGCAGAGCTCTTACGTGTTGCAAAGAAATGTATTGTGTATAGCCTTTTACTCCTCTCTTTATGTTAAAACTGAAACCTTAGTCAAGGAGATTTCTTTTCAGATAGACCGGCAGATCTCCCCCCAAACGATTGCTGGGTATATCGGTTGTCACTATGGACGTTTGGTGGGGAACGTTGCTGCCCCAGCCTCCTGAAAATCGGGAGGATCCCGCACTCGAGAGGATATCCCAACTGGAAAAGAAATTACTGGAAGCTTCACATACGATAGATGATTTGAGGTGCGCGAACGCATAGGTGAATTCTATATTTTGCAAGTACGATGGACGGTCTGACAAAAGTGCTGGCTAAAACATATTTCGTGAAATAAACGCGCATCGTTTGTGTCGCGTCTTGTTTTCCAACATCTATTCTGTGCTGCCTTACTGCGAACTCTTTACGTACACTGAAAGATGCACCCAGCTGAAATGAAGGAGGTGTACTCAGATCTCAACTCGAAACCAAGCACAAGGAGACTGAGGACGCAGAGGCGAGTGTGCTCCAGCTTAGAGAGTTACTCACATTGGCTGAAACGAGCACTGACAAGAGCGATAGCAGTCCCGCGCAGGTGAGTATCAGAAGCCATCATTGTAAACTGTGGGTAATCATTCTGTGCTTGTCACCGTGATTCACGCTTCCCCAGTGTCTGTGACAACTCTGCAGAGCTTGCGGTGTGCCTTCTTCTACAGGTTGGTGCGACGGCCTCGGCGAAGCACTTGGCCCCCAAAAGCTCTGATTTGCGCCTCGAAGTACCGAACACCTCGGCGAAGTTTACTACTGACAAAGTCCTGTGGAGCGTGAAGGACAACTTGGGTGTAGTGATAATGAATGACCCAAAGAAGTTGAACTGCTTGTCAAACGATATGCTAACTGGAATACTTACGGCGTTCGACAACTTCGAAGCGCAGCAAGTGCGCGCAGTTATCATCCGCGCGGGGCCAGGAGTAAAGGTGCGGGGTGCTCCTCCTTTACGGACAGTTCTCCCTTTAGGGCCTAGCACTAAGCCCTCCTTGCTCTCGGCCGCTCCCTGGCCAAGCACCCTAAATAAAAATGGAATACACTTCGTTGGTTTAGGTCGTCCTGAAACGTCAAGTGCTCTACCTCTTGAAGTCAACCGAACTCGCTATGCTTTGAAACCTGGCGTCAAATACATCCCGCAACTCTATTAACAGTGCTTTGCAGTAAGCACGACGTGCATAAATTGTAATTTGAGTCTAGAGAAAATACTTCAGGATTTCGAGACTTACCGCCACGCCGTGGGACGCTCTGCGCAGACGCCACCTACGATTGTGCGCGTGCGTATCTCACAGCTTTCCGGCGGTTGGTTACCAGGTATGGTCGGCGGGACATGACGTGAACGAATTCAAAGTCAAGGAGGGCGACGACTTGGAACCTTTCCCGCAAGAGAATCCTTTCCAACAAGTCCTCATCCGTATTCGCAACTTCAGTGTCCCGGTCATCGGTGCCGTGCAAGGATCTGTGTGGGGCGGCGCCTGCGATCTAGCTTCGTGCTGCGATCTGTTGGTGGGAACTCCCTCAGCTTCCTTCGCCGTGACCCCTGCCAAGGTGCATACACCTCTCACCTTCACCTTACACCCCTTCGGCTTCTCACGTAGTGAAACCCGACGCCCGACTTCCAAGTGTCGTCTCACTGGTCTGCGCGCCGCGGGGTTGCTGCGTAGACTGGGGCTATGCCTCAGTTCGCGTCTGAGCGCTGCGGGGTTGGTTCACAGATGGGGGTGCCCTACTGTACCTCGGGCGTGTCGCACTTTCTGGGCGTGCTGCCGCTCCACATCGTGAAGCAGATGTTCTTCACTGCGGAGCCCATCACTGCAGACCAGGCCCATCACTTCGGCTTGCTCAACCAGCTCGTATCTGCGGACAAGTTGGATGCTACCGTGCTTAAGCTGGCTAAGAGTGTCGCCTCTCGCGCTCCCCTCGTTGTGAAGGTAACACCTCTATGCCAAGAGTGTCGCCTCTCGCGCTCCCCTCGTTGTGAAGGTAACACCTCTATGCACCCACCAATACCACTGGTGCTGGCGCAGCGCGGTACGAGCTCTTGGTGCGCCTCCTGGGCACTGGCGTTTCACCTGCTGCGATGTACGGTGGGTTCTCCCTGCAGGGCATTGGTGCATCACGGGCCCAACATAGGCCGGGGGCTCCTCTCGCGGCATTGCTCCCTCGAGGTCAACCCAAGGCAATGCTTGCTTGCAGGTGGTGAAAGCGGAGCTGCAGCAGCTTACCAGTTGCCCTGGCTTCAAGCCCGACGAGTTTGAGTCCATCTGCGCCCTCCGAAGGCAGGCCTACAGGTGCGCGCCTGAGTAGCTTGGAGCGCCGGGTGCGTGAGCTGCGAGTGGCATCCTGGAGGATGCGCGGCTTTGTGGTCCATGATGGGGATTTTGGCTGGTCCTGTTCAACAGGAGCAATGATCGTCACGAAGGACTTGCTGCTTTCTTGGGAAAACGACCTCCGAATTTTACTGGCCAGTAGTACATGCGGCGTTATGGATTCCTCTCTGCATGCGAAGAGCCGCTTATGAAGCAGCCTGCTGGCTTTTGGGTCAGTGGGGCAAGCCACGGTGTTGGTGGGGCTAAATGGCACTGACCTGTGTATGCCTTAATGATGACCAGCCTCTAACAAGGAAAATCCTCAAGGATGTAAAACGCGTTGTACATCATATGTGCATTAGGATGACCTGTTAATATCTCGGAGTGGGTGTGCATTATGAATGGTACGAACATTGCACCATATCAATAAAGACTGTGGAGTTTGAGGAGGTGGACAGCGATCACACGATTTGCCAAAGGATCTGCCTGTGAGTGCTTTAAAAGATGCCAACAAGACTGCAGGATAATTGACACTCTAAGTTTGTCATGGGCGGATAAACATAACCACTATCTTGTTGGTTGACGTTGCCGCTCCGTGCTCTCTCCAGCGTTACATTCCATCATCTGCGAATGTTAACTTCTGTATAAATGTAGTTGGTCATTTCATCAGTAACACCAGCCAAGGTGGCCCAACCCTACGCCTAGGTCCTAACGCAGTCGCCCGCACTCTGCGCCAGCCCGGTTATCTCATCCTTGCTCAGACCACTTTCCTTGTCTCGTCACCTCGTTGTCATGCGTTGTGGCATATACTGTTGTACTCCCCATCACCACTGTGCTCCACCCCCTCTCGTCGCCTTATATAACTTAAGCAGCAGCAAACCTCAATTCGGAATGAACGACGACGCCGGATTGCCGTTCCGAAGATCGCCAGACGAAAACGCCGAACCCAGCGCCAGTGCCAGTGCCAGCCGAACGCCATCGCATGATGACCATTCGTCTCGCAGCACTGGACGCAGCATGGCGATGCCACCAAACGTTGTTCGCGAATGCACTGATCACCGTATGTCACTGCGCAAAAATTATCGATACCAAAGGTAGTCGCCTCGGCCTAGAAGAGATTTTCTCTTGAGATCGGCATGCCTAGTACCTCACTATGCAACTGTGATGAATACACCACCTTGTAAACATATGGACAATTCAATATGCATTTGCTGTGATGATTACAATTGGATGTTTCGGATTGTTTGAAGTGGATGTACAGGAGGCTAGATACCTGAGAGATTCGAAATCCCGACTTTCTATTTCATTGATAACATTCGTTCTTAACAACATTTTCGAGAAAGCAGGTGTTTCAGCATTAATTTCAAATTGCTTGTAGGTTTGCCATTGTGTCGTTCGTGAAAGGATATTTCATCTATAGATTGAGTTAAGGATTCTGATTTTTTAAGCAATAATACGGTCATGCCTCACCTGGCTGCGAAACAGCTGCTACGATTTGATTGCTCTACGCCATATGTATGTATGCGTACAATAAAGATCGCAATTCCCCCCGGGGGAATGGTGTTAATGATGTAGCTCGGTGTTTTATATCTATCGGCGCACAGGCTCCCGTCAACAGATTAAGAATTATGGTCACGCGTCCTGGATGTATGGTGTTCTCGTTGCACTTGGTGATGAAATAGCTTTATACCACCCCCAGAATATTTTTGTGCAAGATTCAGAAGCATGTGCACGCGTCCTGGATGTGTGGTCTTCTCGTTGCACTTGGTAACGAAATGGCTTTATACCACCCCCATATTACTTTTGTGCATAAAATTCCCTATATGAATCACATGACAGATATTAAGAGGCAACTGGCTGCAGCCCACTGGCTTGCCCAGCAAGAAAGAAGCAAACGATCTAAACTGCAGGTGATACGTGAGCTGCCTGAATATATTAGGAGCCATAAGGTGATCGGCAGTCACTGTTTAGACATCGCAACTACGGACAGAGCAATTTCCAGGGCATCAATGAAAACAGTGAAAGGCATGGGAATACGTAGTATGGGGCGGGTAGCCCTAGTTTGACTGGATATCACACTGACATTGTTCTAGCGATGTACCTTCTACAACCACAGTCTAAGTGGCCAGAAATTCTACCAGAAGAAAAAAAAATCAGCTGCCGATGTCTTTCTCTGGCAGGGGAGACTGCTTCACTGAATTCAGGTTATCTAATTGTGTGCAGCCGCGGCCGTCAACTGTTTCAACATTTGTAGCCGCCGCCACCATCTTATTTCGCTGCCAACCTGTGCAAGACCTCTTCGCCATTAGCAACATTTACTTATTTTGCAGATGATGAGAAAAAAAGGAAATCGTCTGTGGCCGCCGGTCTCAAATCCGATAAGCAGATGATGAGACAAAAAGGAAATCGTTTGTGGCCGCCGGTCTCAAATCCGATAAGCAGCACAGCGGGCAATGATGAACGACCTACATGTTATCGTGCTGATCTCGACGGCATTTCCGGTCTCTGTCAATGTTGACGTATATTGAATGTTGACGGAGAGCGACTGCTAAAAGAGGTGATGTGAGATGGACCTTCTGGAAGCCGTGGCAAAAGCAGCCCTGAACTCGCCAGGATGAGCTCAGCAGTACGCGACTTCCGTTCTGCTTAGTGCCCTGCTTCGCCCCAGGCCCATGGCTGAGGGTGCCCGAGAGAGCCCCGTACCAGAGGGGCAATCGGGGAGCCAGAAAGGCTCGAGCCCCCTAGGACCCTGTCAGGCGAGCCCTTGTTCCGGGGTGGGCATGGGCGATGACTGCTGCTCAGAGGAACGGTGCAGTGCTGCCTGGTAGGCAGCACCCATGAGAGCTGGCGAGAGAGTCAGCTAGAGCTACCGGAGCCGCCACACAGGAATCTAGCTAACTGCATGCAGCAATAGCAGAGCAGCTTCCTGGCAGCAGCCTGACACCTGACAGCTCAAAGAGACCCTCACTTAGCCACAGGCTCCAGGTGTCACACGAGGGCTAGGACAGAGCAGAGAAGTGTAAGCCTTGCTGAACAAATTTATACATTTCAAGAAATAGAGCAAGCATCTCGTAGAGAGTGTGTTTGTACAACACGAGACATACAGACAACCCTGCTGCGCAAGCTGGTGTGTGTGTGGGTGTGTCAGCTAACCACAATGACGGCGTGAGGCGCACACACCCCCTAGGGGGAAAAACGTGCATGCGCACATACATGGAAAGTTCTCGCCCCCAAGGTCAGAGTGCGAGACTCGGAGGCGGCAGAAGAGCCCTAATCGGGAAGGATTGTACAGGAAGGGCTCGCAAAGGGGGCGGCCACACCAAGGTGGGACTGTGAGCCAAGATGGGGCTATGAACCAAGATGGGGCTGTGAACCAAGAGGGGCAGTGAACCGAGAGGGGCTGTAACCAAGATGGGGCTGTGACCCAAGATGGGGCTGTGAACCAAGATGGGGCTGTGAACCAAGATGGGGCTGTGAACCATGAGGGGGCTGTGAACCAAGAGGGGGTGGGCAGGGGAACTCAGCGGTGGCTCGGTGGCGGCGGAACTTCTGGGCGCATGCGGTCTCGAGGGGGTGGTGGTCGGTCGTCACCCAGCGGAAATGGCGATGACACACCTTGGGAGGGCATGGCGAGATTTGGCGGTTTTGGGGGCGCCCTTCCCTCAGGCGTCCCCAGCGGGCCTGGCAGGGCCAACACCCGTACCCTCGCATGTATCAGGAAAGCCGGGTGAGCGTGGGGACACTTCCAGCGGCGGTGATTGGTGAATATTGGCTAACCGTTAGCAGTGTTCTAAGCTGATTGCATGTAGTGAGGACTGCACGGCGGCAGTTTTCTTCGAACTGTTCTGATTTCCCCCATCCGTTTTCAGCAGTGTCGCCACGGAAGCCCGAACTCGGCAGTGCACATTCGCACAAGCCGAGAGAGGATCGACGGTGCACACAGCACCCAACTCAGGCATCAACGGTGGAGTCGAACGCGCTTTTCAGCACCGGTGGTAAAGATATAATTTGACCAGAGGCGCCTGCATCTTGAGGGTGTGCATAGCATACTGCGGCACATTCAAGTCGTAGGCCGGCAGTCACACGAATTCAGGCGCCCACGGTGCAGGTCAAGCACGTCACATGCCTGTGGGTGGCAAAGGGGGTCCTGGTGTGCATGACGCATACGGACCTCAAGCGCAGGCAGTACAGATGGTCATCTCGAGATCCCACAAAAAGGCGCCCGCCAATCAGCACAGGGGATGAGAAAATGTCCCCGCCTGCGTTCCATGCCGAACACATCTCGCAGTGGTCACGATAGGCGACTGACTCCACATGTCTACCAGCCGCAGCATGATTGGGACCCGCAACGAGCCCCCACCGAAGTGCGGGCATCGCACACTTCTGCCGGACACAGCCTGGGTCTCGTGCGACTACCAGCTCGGCGTTGTGGTAGGTGGGCACACAATGGACCCACCCACACGCAGACACAGACTGATGCGCCTACAGCACGTGACAAAATCTCGGCACATCGCAGCGATCCTCCTCGAGATTTCTGTGGTATAGTGGGAAATCTCCAACTTTAATTGATCAAAGATCTACATCAATTCATAACCGTGAACGTTGCGTCCAGATACCTGCACGCCAGATGGGCGCATGTGTTGGATTGCGCACCAATCCAATGTGCGGAACTCATCTGGGTGCTCAGCAGAGAAGATCTGAGCGGTTGATTATCTGGGTGCTCAGCAGAGAAGATCTGAGCCGTTGATTACCAACTTACCGCCCATTTATCGACAACGGCAATGCACAAGACGAGCGTACGAGCACGAGCATGAGCGGGCGCCTGTCCCTTTTGCAAGCGCATCGCTGAGACCCACCTAGGTGCGTGCGCCCGAGCACTTGTGGGCCTCTGTGACTCCCGACTGATGCCGAGCCACGAGGCGCTGCTGACGTGTCACGAGGTACTGCAGGATCCGCCCGGCACAACACAGCCAACGGCCCCATGCGTCAAGCCGACCCTCGATTTAAAAGCCGGCAGAGTCTTTGTACCCCAGCAACAGCATCCGCACCAGTAGTGACAACAAATTCAGACTGCATGTTCTCTCGACGTTCTCCCGCCCCACACTCCGAGTCCACCCCGGCCGGGGTACACATACCTGAAAGTACCGTCGCTGCCCCGTCGCTGCTGCAGACGCAAATCCTCCACTGACAGTCATCTGCAGCTCCTCCCAGAATGCGCCTCAAGCCCATGCCGTGACAGTCATCTGCAGCTCCTCCCAGAATGCGCCTCAAGCCCATGCCGTGCTCGAACGCCAGCGAAATGGAACGCAACCTATCGAGCCTAGACGCCTCCACAGAAGGCAAAACCATCGAGCTCCACATGGGGGCTCGCCATCGAGCTCCACCTGGGGGCTCGCCATCGAGCTCCACATGGGTGCTCGCAATTGGATGCGACAAATTTCACATATAGCACAGACGGAAGACGCGCTCCCTGAGTTTACCAGACCACTAAAACACCGAATTCAATGTATACGCATAAGCCTGTGATATATAAAACCTTTAGCTGTTTGATAAATTTTCAAGACAGAAGGGAGCCCCCAAGCATGCCAAGATATTACAACAGTATGGAGACAGAGAATTGCCAGTGCGTCTCTGCACGTCTCTGCTCGTCACAGGGCGCATGACGAAAAGTGCCCTCGACCGTTTTGAATATTCAAGTGGCAGCACAATGGCCGACCGCGCGAGTCTTTGCACGTCCCCAGATCGCACAGCTCCAGCAGAAGTCGCTGCAGATCCTTTTGAACAGATGAATGGACGCAGGGTGAGCAGCAGTAGTCGTGGATACTGTTCATTACGCGGCGAAGTAGGGCACCTCACCATCGCGCCCAACAAGCTCCACACAGGGCGCTGCGACCAGGGGCGCATCGGCAGCCCACTTCCACATAACGCTCCCGTCGTCGGTGCATACTGCATACAACGTGTGGTCCCGAGCCGCAACAAGAGCGATGGAGTCGCCTGGGCCGCGTCCCCCTCTCCAAGGAATACACAGCGGGGCGAACACCGGACCCCCCAAAAGAGTGCGCCAGCGCAGCGTCCCCTGCTTTGGGCCCGTCCCAAGCCCCTCCGCCCTGGCACACACTGTCAGCAGGCGAGCCATCACAGCAGGGTCGCTCGGGGGCTCTGGGACTACCCTCCACCGGCCGCCTGCAAACGTGCGGGCCATCGCCCCCTTGAGCCTGTGCCTCATTATCAGCGCCATGATATCTATCAGCTGTCGCATATTTCATCCAGAGAGGAGCGTGTTATGCAGAAAGCTGGCCACATATATCGTGGGAATGGTAGCCCAATGGGAGCAGCCGTTTTCCCCGCGGACGAGTCCGGAGCTCACAGCCTTGGAGTTTAGTGGCCTAGCTGAGCAACGGCATAGTGTCGGATCCTGACCCGGGATTTTTTTTTTTTTTGGAGGCCGATAAGCGTGACAACGGTACGAAATAACATCCAGCATACAAACAAAAGAATAAAAACTGGAGCCAAGATGGACGGCGACATCTACCACAGAAGTAAAAAAGAAATGGCGCCCTCTTCCTCTTGCCCCTGCCAGGCAGCCTTCATGGCGCCGGCGCGTGCACTCGCGGAGCGCGTAGCGCCTCTCACACGTGGAGCGCGTAGCACCTCTCACACGCGACACGGCGGGAGGGCTCCGTAGCGCTCAGTAACACTGCAATCGTCGGAGCTGGTGCCGCGTGCACGGCAGAGAACGCCCTATCAACCGGGCTTTGCGAAACAGCAGGACAAAAACACGCAAGGGCCGATCGAGGATGAGCTACACGCTCATCTGTGCGACCTATGCTGGCCACAAGCAGAGCCTTCGAGTATTTGTTTCCAAGGACACCCGGCGTCCTCGCCCTTTTGTTGATCGGCCTGGATGCCCGAGCTGCGGGGTTCACACCATCTCCGGCTTGGTGCATCACAAGAGAGGCGAGTAAAGCCTCTCAAGAGAGCTCTCCTTCAACGGGACTTCTCCCGACAATCCAAGAGACCATTGCATGCGCGAGTGACCCCGGGAGGGGCAGCCCTGCACACTTCACCACACACTCGGCAACCCTTGAATGGGGGTGTGAGTCGGGGGGTGGGCATGTGGGGCAAGGACCTCCGCGCCGAAGCAGTGCAGCCAGCCATCCACGCAACCAAGTAGCACCTTGCCTCCTGGGTCCACCTGCGGCCCGGAGAACGCCGGGGCCGAGACTCTCCTCTCCCACGCCACTGTCGGTGCCTGCATTCCAGCTCCTCCGCTCTGCATGTCCAGGGCCCCTGGCGACGTCTCGCCACCATGATCACGCTGCATGGCGAGGTCGATGGCGAGCAGCGCACCCGCCAGCGTGGCAACGTACACGCGGCGGCGGGGGTAATCGAATGCCGGGCTCCCGAAGACGGAGCCCGAGGTGGGGAGCTCCCATAGACATGCGCAGGGGCGCCCTGGGCTTGGGGTGGCGCGCAGCGCGGCGATCCGGTGGCCGTGCGAGCCGCACCACACGAGTCCCTCCCACGGGTCCACCGCGGGAGAGCACTTCACCTGGTCACCCAGGTGGTACGCCCAGAGCACCTCGCCATCGCTCGCCGCAAGAACGTACACGTTGCCTGAAATCACTCCGCCCGTCCCACACCCTTCCAGGCTTCCATCACATCCTACAACGCCTCCATTGCCACCGTTCCTCCGGTCTAGTCACGCCCGAGTCCTCCAGCAACGCTGTCCCTTGGAGTTGCCTGCACCTTGGAGCTCCCTTATCGCCGTCCCTCGGATTGGCCACTTCGTTTCGCTGGGCGATGTGTGATCGACCAGAATTGCACTCCTCTTTGGGGTCACGTAGGAAGCGCAAAATGTGAAGCACAAAATGTGAGGCACAAAATGTGAAGCACAAAATATGAAGCACAAAATGTGACTTTAAAATGTGAAGCACAAAATATGAAGCACAAAATGTGAAGCACAAAATATAGGCTTACAAAATGCTTGAAGCACAAAATGTGAAGCACAAAATATGACACAAAATGTGAAGCACAAAATGTGAAGCACAAAATATGAAGCACAAAATGTGAAGCACAAAATATGAAGCACAAAATATGGCGCAAAATGTGAGCGCAAAATGTAGGCATAAAATCATGAGAAGCACAAAATGTGAAGCGCAAAATATAGGCACAAAATATAGAAGCACACAATGTATGAAGCGCACAATGTGAAGCACAAAATGTGAAGCATAAAATGTGAAGCACAAAGTGTAGCGCAAAATGTGAAGCGCATCTTGAAGCGCAAAATGTGAAGCACTGAATATGAAGCACAAAATGTGAAGCGCAAAATGTGAAGCGCAAAATGTGAAGTACTGAATGTGAAGCACAAAATGTGAAGCGCAAAATGTGAAGCATAAATGTGAAGCGCAAAATGTGAAGCACTGAATGTGAAGCACAAAATGTGAAAGCAAAATGTGAAGCGCAAAATAGCAGAAGCACTGAATGTGAAGCACAAAATGTGAAGCACAAAATGTGAAGCACTGAATGTGAAGCACAAAATGTGAAGCGCGATCGCACGGCACAACTGCGCGTTCGGTGTCCCCATTGCTCAGATTTAGAGGCATAGGGAATGCTGACTGCCACATCCCCGTGCAGCGGCAGAGCTGGCAGCTGTGAGCTCCATTCCGGGAGACGCCGCGCCGCCCGATGCCGCTCAAGATAGCTCGCCGCTGGCGCGATGCAGCAGAAGCTGCTGGGCAGGAACCGGGTTCTTCTGGGAGATGCTACATTTGCTGATGACGTGAAGCAGCGATTTGCCTCAACGATGGAGGCGCTCCAGCGCAACGATGACGTGGTGCAACGATTTGCTTTAACAATGGAGGCGCTCCAGCGCACCGATGAC
>LGRX02003948.1:0-30545 GCA_001247695.2 Cymbomonas tetramitiformis | reverse complement strand
CCCCAGTGCTCGAAAACGGAGTCTGGGGGGGGGGTGAAAGAACGAATATGGTGCATTTCATACGAATCAGCAATGTCGCTATTTGAAAATTTTCGCCTGCGGCGCATGTCGCATCACTCGTAATACTAAAAGACCCCACGGTACGCTGCGCGTGTCGTGGGACCCGCCTCGCGTGTTGGCCCCCGCCGCGCGTGTTGGGACCCGCCGCGCGTGTTGGCCCCCGCCGCGCGTGTTGGGACCTGCCGCGCGTGTTGGCCCCCGCCGCGCGTGTTGGGACCCGCCGCGCGTGTTGGCCCCCGCCGCGCGTGTTGGCCCCCGCCGCGCGTGTTGGGACCCGCCGCGCGTGTTGGCCCCCGCCGCGCGTGTTGGCTCTGCCGGGGGGGGATATGATCCGACCCCCCAAGGCAAAATATCGAGGTCTAGGGGGTCCAACCCCGGACCTGAAAACAGAGTCGCGTGGGGCGGGGTATTTCAATGTGATGTGCTACCCCCCACCGGGGGTCAAAGCGTGGGCAGCCATTGATACCACACGTACACCCATCGCGTAATCACATAAGTCATTCAGAAGGCGCACGGAATACATGCAGAAGACATTCCAGATATCTTCCTAACAGTTTCAGGGTTGTCATCATCATGCTCTGTTGATATGATACATAATATACGGCTAAGTTAATTGATAGGTCTATCTACACATACATGTACGATTGCGATTGCATCTATTCAACATACAGACCACTAAGTACGATGCCCGGCGTATTATCATGGTCGCCTCTTGCGTCTTGCACCTTTCGGCCGTGAACCATCATCGTTGATGCACTCGAAAAGGTCAGCCTTTAAATCAAATACCACCGCCGTCTTCATCACAGGATGTTTCTTGATTGCAACTTGGTTGGTGCTCAATTTGAGCCGCCAGAATGTAGTTTCAGTAGTGTCCCAAGGTGTCTCGGGATCATCCGGGTCGTATGTGTACACCGCCTTTGCGGTACAGTATTGTCCGGCCCGTACTTCGAGTTTAGCTTGGCAAACCGTTTTGTCATCGCTTTGTCGAATTCAGGGAACCACTTTCCCTTCACAAGAATGTACTCCTTCGCTACCAAGTCGACCTTATAGATGCAACTGTATCTACCATGGCGTACCTGCGAGTTGGAGCCACAATACTTTATAGTATGCTATCGCACGGCAGCTCAGGACAAGACGAAGAAAACTTGTCAACGTTACTTCCGACCTTTTTTCTCTGGAGAAAACATCAAAGGCGAGGAAATCGAGACTGACCGGTGCGTTCGTGCATTCCGTTTTGGTGAATGTGCGCAGAATATGTACCGAATGTCTTCTGTGTGTCTTCTCCACATCTTCGGGGATTCTTACTTCGAAATAATTACTATTGTAAAATTTTAATCAATTTCTGATAAGTTTCTGCGACAAAATACCCCCTTGACACCTATTCAAAATGTACCACAGGTAGATTGTTGTCGTAGCTGCGACAAAATAATCTGCCACATAAAAAACCTTCCATATACGGCAAACATGATCCGCTACCGGGTAGAGTACCCAGTTTCTAGTGGACCCAGGAGCGACTTCTTCATTCATTGACATAGCAGGCAGTTTGCTACACAGCTGGGAGTCACAATTTCAGATTCAGCATCGGGTTTAGCGGGATTGGCTGGAGGAAGCCAACTACCCTGCACGTCCTATATTCCCAATGCTCCATTTACCGGCTGGGCAAGTGTACGGACATAGTGGACCTATTTATCATCGACATGAAACCGTTCACAGTCATCTTAGGACAGGACTGGTTGGAACGAAGGAATCCACTTATTGACTTCATCACTAAGGACATGACCATCCGACCAGGACACACCCTTCAGGTCGTAGTGTTCGGACAGTTCTTTCCAGAATTGGGCAGACTCCAGAGACAGAAGGTGACATTCCTGAAGTTGAGATGGTCAGTGCTGCGACAATGCGGAAGAATTTGCGTCGCATTCGGTCGAGCAAATCAGCTGATGAGGCCACAGCCTATTTATTCTTTTTGACGGAGGAGGACGGTGAGGTAGTCATGTCAGCATCAGAATCTAATTCAGACACTTCTATGGAAGATACGTCGCCACTTGTGGAATTTGCTATCAACAACACGGTCTCTGTCACCACTGAGGATTCAACTTTCTACCTGGAATCTCTTGCACAACCATTATCGCCTCATGATATGGCTTTCCGCATTCCTACAGAGGCACCATTGCCTGTGCAACACGAAACCCGAAACTACCTTGACCAATGGTCAGAAGTTCATAGTAATGCGGTTGACAACCGACATTCGTCGAGCTTCCGAACGCTCTCCAGCCAGATTCAACGAAACTCACGTGCCCCGTCAGTATGCGATAGGGCAGAAAGTTCTTTTGCGGACTGAGTATGTCACATGGTCTGGTTTGAATGATGCTGGTAGACATTTTAAACAGCCATATATCGGACCGTTTGTTATATCTAAGGTTGTCAGCCATGGCCGTGCATATGCGCTTGATTTCGGCGACCTAGACATTCGGATCCATCTAGTACAGCCTGTTTCCAGGTTGGAGTTGTATAACGACTCGACACAGGAACCTTTATCACTACCACAGATTATCACTGAAGAAGGGCAACCATTATTCGAAATATCACAGATACTTTCTCATAAGTTCAGAGGTGTCAAACAGTATCTTGTACGCTATACGGGCTACGGCCGTGCGCATGACACTTGGGTCAAAACCACAGAGCTGACCAATGCAGCATACATTATAGCTGCCTATGAAGGCTAAACATTAATAAGCATATTGCCCTTACTTCTTGCAATATTATAATGTACGCACCAGTCATCATATACCGTGTCCTCTTTATTGATTTTATCCCCCCCTCCCGGCCAGCAATAAAGTATTTTCAGCAATAAGGGTTTGAGCACGAAAACTTATTTAAATTCGGTATTCTTATTTGTTTTATGATACCTACGACCAAGTTATATTTATTTAATTATCCGACTTTATTGTTTGTTGTTTATCGATTCACAATATTTGCTACCAAGACTTAATTACATTCGATCATTGTTGTTAGTTTTTTGTTTGTTGTCTGTGGCCACAAATAACGGTAAATGTAAATAAATATTCATACCTCAAATCTAATCTTCAATACTCCAGCACAGCATAGGCACTATGCGACACGGAACGAATAAATCAAATCAATATTGGTCGACAATATGCACCTGTGGATGATGGATGGATGCGGACACCGTATACATTTCGGGTTTGCACAGTGCAGAATTTAATCTTCAATGCTCCAGCATAGCAGAAGCACTATGGACACACGAGAGATACGGAACGAATAAATCCGTCAAATCGATAATTTTGGCCGACAATATCAGTGTGTCTGCAAAATACATAGAAGGTCTCCCAGCTACCTAGCACTATTATCATAGTTATAGTAGCTAGTAGCTTTCGGGACCGCCTGGTCTCCATCTCGAATGAAAATGGTCTCCATCTCATACATATGGATACACGTATGGGAGATCTGCCGTATCATGCCGTACCCGTATTGTTGAACCCAGATTTAATTATCGCTTATTGTATGTTTATCATTGAGTCGGACATATCTTTATACAATTACCCACTTTATTGTTTTATACACTCGCGAGCGTCGGATATTTAAATATTTTTGTAACTATTCCTTGTTTTATTGCTTTTAAATGCGAAACATTAATTTATTTTCTGAACTATTCCTTAAGACGTAAAAAATCCAAATATTTATTTAATTTTGAAAATCAATAAAGAGGACACGGTATATCTGTGCGTGTATATAGACCCTGCACTACTTAAAGTGGTTACATGAGTGGGAAATTGATCCTTCCTAACTGAGGTGTAATGAGCCTTGTTTCAAATCATATACATCCACAGGCACACAATATTGTGAGATCAATACCTGCGGTTATAAATGCTGCTAAAACTACTTTTGCCAGTCCAAGTGTTGTCGCTCGGATTAAACGGTCAGTCCCTGGTATACATGTCGTACTGAAGTAGATGGAGTTGTGATCCTAGACTGTGCTTGACAAACACAGTCGATCAACATTTCCCACACTGATACGTGGGGCGAAATCCATGTGAACTCACGTTCGTCCTGTGCGTGCGTATGTAGTATTATATAAGGAGTGCGCATGGTATGGAGTTTCAGTCTCCTAAGTCCAACGCAACACATCTCCGTTTGCATTTAAACTCTTCAACACGGTGTCCTTTGATCCTCGAATTCTTTTTAGAGGGGAGGAAGGTGGGAATGCACTCAAATACTGTTGATACGTCCGAGCGAACAAGCTTGGGAGCTCGATCTTAAACATATCCGTTAACGCAAAGGTATGGAGTTTCAGTCTCCTAAGTCCTACAGCCTAAGGAGCGCCTTATGGATATGTAAAGGCAACTTGTATACCATGTTTGCAAGAAGCTGGCCAGCACGACAACAAAGACATAAAGTTGACTTATGCAAAGGTATGCCCCTATATATCTATAGTATATAGTATATAGTATATAGTATATAGTATATAGTATATAGTATGTACTATATACTATATACTATATATTGTGAGGTCACAAAGACCTGGCACGACCGGGCGGCAGTTGGAGATCTGGGCAGCTCTGCGCATCCCGAGAAGGCGGTAGGGGTTTTAAACCTTTCCTCCGGGCCGGTATCCCGAGAACTGCCGGGTAATAGGCAAACCCATTGTCATCGCATTCCGAGGAGGCGGTAGGGGTTTAAAACATTTCCTCGGGGCCGGCATCCCGAGAACTGCCGGGTAATTGGCAAACCCATTGTCATCGCATGTTGTGCGTGTATTTTATGTGGTTTCGACACCTTCTGTGTCTGGAGGTGTATATGTGCATCCAGGCACCAGGAGGAGGGTCCTGGGAAACCCCGAGGTTGGCAGGCCTTCTACTGTCAGGGTAACCATGAATGGTTTACCGGGGCCACTGTAGGCTCCAGAGGTTGGCAGCTCCTATTACTGCCAAAGGGTAACCATGGATGGTTTACCGGAGCCACTGTAGGCTTCAGGTGGCCGATTTGGTCAGCGAGGACGTGACCTTCCCTAGGGGGAGGGGGGAGTTGTGCTAGGAGGCGAGCACGCGAGCCCGAAACGCAAGTAAATGGGGGAAAACGGCTAAGTACAAAAATGCAGCGTACGAGTATGGACTATGGAGTATAGTACCACAATGAGGACCTTACTGATAATATAGCGACTGCGATTATCATCGATGATAATCGCAATTCCTCTTCACAGTGTTAAGGTGCACATGGTGGTTATCAAAGTACAGAGTACGGACTAGAGTACAGTTAAGTTCCGAGTTGAGTTCCGAGATGCACAAGAACTCGAGTGTTGCCAGCTTCGGAGAAGACAACTGAACTGTGAAAAGCATGATAATATTTGTAAGCGAATTGTAACAGCCGAAACCGCTGCTTTGTATTGAACGCATGCACCCGAATACAGAAAGCGGGGATCACAATTGGTCTCCGAAGGGGGGCAGGAGGGCAGCACAATACACGACACGGTCGGGTGATGGGCGGCTCTTGACGAAAATAACCAGCTTGCGCGCGTTCGCTCAATACGTGGGATACTTCCAATTCGTTTAGCTCCTGCGGCACGCCGTTTGGGACGAACAAATCTGTTGTAGTAGACTACGGTTTGTCACTCTTGCCCCGCTGCGCGCGCGATGGTGGTATCCGTCCATGGGGCACTCCCGCCCCCGCACGCACGATGCGGTGGTATGCTTGTATCTGCGCGTGGGACACTCCCGACCTGACACGACCCGATGGAAGTCGGAGTCTGGGTGTCTGGGTGGGTGGGGTTGCCGCCCCGCCCACGACCTAATATTACGGTCTAGGGGTGACAAATTCGATGGCATGTGTTGCCTACTCTACGATAACCGAGCCTGAAATGAAGCTCTCAACACTTGCGCTCACGCAAAAAACCATCGCAACTATCTTCCACAGAAAACCTTCATTCGCTACTAATCATCATCACTCACTTCCCATTCCTTCGCATCCAAATCTCGATTTCCACACTAGTTGATTGCAGACGTTCAGATCCCCCTTCCAAGATTCCACCACATTCAGAACTTGATTATCTCGTGAGCTTTTCGTAGATGAAATTGGGACTACTTTCGAAGGATATTCCTGGTATATCGTGCTTACAAGCACACACACGCACAATCAAATTCGTTTCTCTCGGGCATATAGTATCGATGGAGATGGCACATTCAGCAGCTTTTACCACTGACATGACTGTTCAAAGCTATCTGTCATTCCACAATACGTGCGAGGATGCATTGCAATCTACTCGTATTATGTGCATATAATGCGACAAGAGCTATTACCCTCAAGTAAAGGTTGACATCGCAACCTGAAGATAGGTAATGGCTCTTATTACCGGTGTGATAAAATGTGTATATCTAATACTAAAGCATGTATATTACGTACATGTTCGATGCAGGGCAGCTGTCACGCAGCTCCGGCACTATATCCGTGCCAATCTATTTACACTATGCACGACCCATCAACTCTTCACTGCCCTTTTATCTCTGTCTGCGGGACAGCCTGGTTGGCTGCATACCGCATACAATGCATTCCTTTCCTTGCATCATGTAGTCCACTTTCAACTCCAATTGGCGGCGGAGAAATTCTATCGAAGTGTCAATATGAAGCAATAGCATTTAATTTTTGAGGCCTCCATAAAAAAGATCATGGATAAACTTTCTCCAATTCTTCCTCATATTGTCTGTAAGCACAGCCGCAAACAAAAAGAAAGCATCCTCACCAACAGAACGCCGCCTGATCCAGTGTCCAAATCCACGTCACCTGCAGCAGCTTCAACAAAGCATCCTCACCAACAGAACGCCGCCTGATCCAGTGTCCAAATCCACGTCACCTGCAGCAGCTTCAACAAAGCATCTCACCAACAGAACGCCGCCTGATCCAGTGTCCAAATCCACGCCACCTGCAGCAGCTTCAACAAAGCATCCTCACCAACAGAACGCCGCCTGATCCAGTGTCCAAATCCACGTCACCTGCAGCAGCTTCAACAAAGCATCCTCACCAACAGAGCGCCGCCTGATCCAGTGTCCAAATCCACGTCACCTGCAGCAGCTTCAACAAAGCATCCTCACCAACAGAACGCCGCCTGATCCAGTGTCCAACCACGTCACCTGCAGCAGCTTCAACAAAGCATCCTCACCAACAGAACGCCGCCTGATCCAGTGTCCAAATCCACGTCACCTGCAGCAGCTTCAACAAAGCATCCTCACCCACAGAGCGCCGCCTGATCCAGTGTCCAAATCCACGTCACCTGCAGCAGCTTCAACAAAGCATCCTCACCAACAGAACGCCGCCTGATCCAGTGTCCAAATCCACGTCACCTGCAGCAGCTTCAACAAAGCATCCTCACCAACAGAACGCCGCCTGATCCAGTGTCCAAATCCACGTCACCTGCAGCAGCTTCAACAAAGCATCCTCACCCACAGAACGCCGCCTGATCCAGTGTCCAAATCCACGTCACCTGCAGCAGCTTTAGCCGCGTGTCCTGTGGCTAGGTTTCCAAGGCTCTGCATCAACCATAGAGGTTTCTGGAGTTCGCTTTATACATATCACAACTGCGCTGCAGGATATGGCATCCTCCACCAATCTCCGCACGAGACTCTGACGTGACAGATTCCCTGCTGAATTAAATGCGAGTGGACAGCCAACAGCCGAAGGCGTTTGTTTTGTGGCCGAGTTGCAGCAGCCGCGAGGTGATCAATGGTGCCAGTGCTCGTCAGCCCGCCTCGCACGCGACACACGGGGCCCTCGCAGGAGGGGAGCGCATCGAGGCCCCCGCGGAGCACGCTTACGCCGAAACATGGCCATCCCCCGCATGCACTCCGCCCATCCCCGGGCGCCTGCGTGGGCTTACTGTGGCGCTGTGTGCAGACGCAGCTGGTGAGAGCGGCAGCCAGCAACGAGCAGGGAGAGCGGTAGCGGATGGGACATTTGGGGCACCTGCTCCCGTCTACGAACACGAGATGAGTGCCGGGCGGCGATGACGCGTCTAAGGATTTCCCGCGACATCGCTGCACTTCCGCGTTGAGATCCTCGAGGATGCCCTCCACCTGGCTACGGAAGATGCTCCCTGTGTAGGAACCTTCGCGGGCGCCCGGAACCTCCGAGGTGTCAGACAGGCGGGCGCCTGGAACCTTCCAGGTGTCAGACAGGCGGGCCCCTGGAACGAAGCCAGCCCGGGCAGCGCAGGAACAAGCGCCCCACTAAACACCACTAAACAGGGGGCATGCTCGCCTGCTGAGCTGGAGACTCGCAGCAGCGAGCAGCCTCCTCGCCACTCATTCACGCCAGCGGCTCAGAGCTTGCTCCCGCATTGCTGCTGGAGAGACATTCAGGGCAAGGCATGCGGGGTCCAAAGATGCAGCCTGTCCGCAGACACCGGCGAAGGGTGGGAGAACGGAGAGAGGAGGGTTTGGCTGAGCACTCCGTTCACCCGCTCACTCCTCTCGACCGCGCGCATGACCCCACTACCTGGGGTCTATTGCAGACCATTGAGGAGGGTAGCAGTGCATCAAGCTCTGCAACTGGGCGCCAAGCGTCTTCATCTGCAACACGCGTGCGTGACGCATGCCGCATGCCGCATGATGCATGACAGGGGCTTTGGGTAAGCTGACGGCGTGGCGGCACTTGGCAAGATGGGCAGCGAACATCTGTCGACATTCATTTCCCTTTTGCGAGCAAAGATGTCAAGCAAGAGGCTAAGGGGGATTGCCAGTTCAGAAAAGAAGATGTGAGGATTGGCTCAGAGGAGCGGGAACTGGCGATTGCTCGGATATCTTAGGCGTGATATCTTCTGAGTGTTCCGAGCCGTGGACAAGGCAAGGGAGGCGAGCAAGGAGGGGGGCCAGTGGGAGGGAGTCACCAAAGGGAGGGGGCGCGCTAAGGGCAGGCTGAACAGTGAAGTGATGCTGCACAATTGCGCCGTGCTCGCCATCTGGTTGCACTTCCCAAGAACCTTCCATGCGGCGCATGAAGCTGCTCTCTGTGATTCCAAAGCTGAACTGCTGCGTCTCTGCAAAGGTACCCAGCCCTCCTTCCCCTTTCATAACTTAACCAGCCCTCAGCTATTTCACCCAAACCGTGATCAGATAGTATATCCAGTATTTCATGGCTGAAGTGCAAGGCTGCTTTGCAAGGTTGGGATATATTCTGCCTTCAACTTTCTCTTAAGAATAAGGCGAATCCCGTTTGAAGTAGTTTCACAGCGAACGGCAGGACACACCGTCATTCTCGACCACCTCCAGCGTAATGTTGAAGGTTCCCGAGAAAATAAGGAACTCCCAAAGACACTTCTGCGTCATCCAAGAACAAGAGCGCATTCCCTACCCCAAGTCAGCACCTCGTCTGCAAGCATAAGCGGCATCACCTCCCTCACACTGAGCAGCCAGAACTCCCGACTCTAATCGGCGTCCCAGCGTCCACCCCAAGCAACACCACTTTCTCATACCCAAGCTGCACCTCACATCTCACCCCCGAATAGCACCACAACTCGCCATGTCAGCACACCACTCAACCCGAGCAGCGCCACAACTCAAACCTCGAGCAGTGCCATCTCCCTCACCCCTAAAGCCGAGGAGCAGAACCGCTCCGCTCATCAAGGTGTCTCTTCACGAGGGTCGGAACCTTCCTCGTTCCGAATAGCATAACCTCCTTCTACACTGAGCGACAGCCGTCTAACCTTTCGAGTGGCATTATCTCCCTTATGCCAGCTTGTCGTACCTCACCCCCTCACTCCTAGCGGAAGCACACCGTTGTCCCCCGCATCCCTGAGGGTCAACCTCCGTAAGCGACGCGACGCGACGCGACTTACTGGGAGGTTAAGCCGAGAGCGCTACCTGCTGCAGCAGCACGCGGCCGCCGTCTCTTTCCAACTCCTCCGTTTCAACGATATTGCGGAACACTCGACTAGAGCTAGAATGATCCGTTAGCAAAGCGTACATTGAGCGAGGTTCTACATCCGTCAATCTTAGGGTACCATCTACAGTGAAAGCTCCATTCTGCCAGAGGTCAACAACCCCGCGTGCATGAGTAACGGCAGCTCCACATCTAGCAACTTCTTTCACTATCTAAAACTCGAGACATCTCTGCATAAGTGAAAGAGCGCGACTTGATATCAATCTGTGCTTTCTCTTGGAGGCATCTTTGTTCTGGAGGCTCTAACATGCGTTCCGCAGCAAATCATAAGACCAAGCTCTTGACGATGGCGGGTGGGAGCATAACCGCCACCGTTGATGGTTGTTCACCAAATACTATGCAACGTGAACGTGGATGGATTGATATTGATTTTATGTCGAAAAGAAGAAGGTGAAAAGGGGCACAGAATAGGAGCAAGGCCAACTACCTCATCGGTATCAAGATCGACAGTTATCAGAGGCGTGTCGTCAGTGACGAAGTCTTCACTGCGAAAAACAGTTGAGTGCGTGAAAGTGTATACATGCCGACAAGAAGAAGAAAATATGAATATGCTTGAGAAGCTAGACAATCCAAGCCCTAAATTCAACTTTAAGCCACAACGAAGCAGCTCCGTTTGAGCCCAAATACTTCAAGCCACAGTGAAGCAGCTCCAAATGACGCAGCCCAAATGATGCATCGTTAATAAGCAAGGACACAGCTTGAGAAGTGACTAGCGACTTGGCGACTTGCCTGCATACGACTAGCTGTTTTCGAAGCTCTACCCTTCGGCTACTTTGTTTTAAGAAGGCAAGGCTTTTCGACTTTCCGAACGCCTTGGATGCCCTGTGGTGGCTCCCAGCCCTTGCAGGACTATTCTTCGAACTTCGAGAAACCAATGATCTTGGTGCCTCGTTTATGGACGAGGTGCGAGATGAAATATGCGCTGCATGCTGTGCCATCGCTGTCTAGCTCTTATCGCGATCACACCTGCACGCTCGAAGTTGCACGTTTGTGATATTCGTGCTCACGTGAAGTCCAAGACACGTTTAGCGCAAGAAGTTGCGGATTATATTACGTGTAAAGGAATACAAGAGGTAGAGAACTTTTCCATGTGAGAATTTTGGGCTTTCAAAATTTATAGCTCAATCTGATTCATTTGACCGTATCCCAGTATCTAATGAGATTTTGCCATTTGGAAACAATCGTTCTGAATGACATCATCACTTTTATTCGATTGGTACATCGCAGCATACAAGAGATCTATTCTTCCAAGTCATCTTACTGCAAACTGACTCTAAACCAGATCGTGCTCACCTACGATGGGATCCATTCCAATCATTGACATATATGCTTCTCTTTGATAGCATATACTTTCAATTCACCTATTATATAGAGACGGCTGGCAGACATGTCAGTATGCATGCTGAGATGTGAGGGATTGCTGAGGCAGTGCAGTAGAAATCTGACGTGGTACCGGTGGCTACCGGGAGCGACGCCCCCTTAGCTACCGGCAGCCGTTGAATTAACCATATTTTGCAATTTTGGGGAGGGCGGAGGGGAAACCATCCTTCCTAGTTCCTAACGTGACGCTTTTTGGCGAGGCGAGGCCCTGACCATGTGCACCCACTATCGGGAAAACCAATCAGAATATGCCAGCTCAAAAATGCCATTTCAATACGACTTTTGTAAGTGCACAAATGCCTTAAATCTATTGGCTCAATCGAATGACGTGTGAGCGACAACATCATATACATTTACACAACATCCGAACATGAACAAAACAATATTTAATATCGATCAACAAAAACATGCTACGAGGATAGAAGCAAGAAGGTAACATCTGATACAGGTCCATACTTAACGCTATAATATTTGTCCCGATTCCATTGATTGGCATAAGCAGCAAGCGAAGGTGAAGGTGGGGTTGCCAATACACTTTGCTTCAAAATTTCAAGCTGAACGACCCAGCAAAAGGCTGGTCCTTCCCTGAAAAGTGTTCCCACTTCCCTTAGTTCAACGCGAAATCAGGGGCTCGTCGCTCCCGAAGCTCCCCCGCCGCTTGCTCGCAGGATCGCGAATCGCCTTTTCAACAGCCGACCGGCGTCATGAATTCATTAACACCTGGCAAGACCGAGGCGACAAGCACTCAAAATATGCGCATCGCCGTTGTTGGTGGAGGTCTTGCAGGTGCCATCTTAAACAGTCCTACCTTCTCGCCCAGCCCTGTTGGCCTGATCATCTTGGGCGGCGCATTTTACTCATAGAACGCTCCCAGACCTGCCCGAATTTGTACAGCGCTCTACTCTCGGCGCCTTCTTCCCCTGGAGCCCTGCTTTCTGATGTATAGAGGTCATATCGGGGGGGCTGGGATAAAGGTGCATGCTGCGCTCATGAACTGGCGGTCTCGGGGAAGGACGTGACGCTGTTTGACATGGGCGCCAGGGGACCCGGTACGCCGGCCAATATATTCCGTTGTCACTTTAATTATCACCTCGTAAATGCATAAATGGAATCACTCTTTGATCAGCCCGTGCATGCATACATGGATTCACTCTTTGGTCACTCTGGAAGCCCTTCAGTAACAAGTCCAGCCAGGAATGGCTGCGTGCTAGAGATTGATCGAAATTGCAAGTGATCGGAACAGTGAAAAAGAAAACGAATATCCCTGGTTCAGAGGCGACGTTGCCTCTGAAAGAAAGAAGGGGATATTTTTGTATTGGCCTACCTCTTCGCTTTCACATGCTTGCAGTTTTTGAGAATACTTCAGGCAGTACCTTCACCTCAAGATGCACTTACGTTCCCAGGCCCTAGGACAAGTGGCTGTCGGAGAGCCCTTTTGACACGTGGCGGCCGAAGGGCTATTCAACCACAAAACCAGGGTATCGGACGCCTTTGGCTTGGCAAGGGGTAGTTTACTTGCCAACGCCAAAGCCCGGACGCGCGTGTCACGGAAATCAGCAATTTTTCTTCACGAGCTTTTCTCCAAGATGGATTCGGCCAGCTCAGCTGATGGCAGAAGCTATCGTCGATTGCAGGCGGCCGGGCCTCCTGCCGACCTGCAGAAGGTTACTGCTTCGACCACGGCTGTCAGGTCCTGGCTCCGGTGGACCGCCAGTTCCAGAATCTACTGTCTAATTGGGAGGCCCGAGGTGAGGAGAGCAAGTGCAGCGCGGTGTGGTGAGGAGAGCAAGTGCAGCGCGGTGTGACTTCTGCTGGTAGTTCTCTGCTTTTTCACGTTTGCCGCGCTGCATTGGTCGCCTGTACCCTTCGCCTTTGTTATTTCGCTTTGTCAGCGGGGTAAGGCCTCAGGTATTGCATATTCTCGCGCAATAGATCCCTTCTCCTACGCGCGACACTGGCGGTTCTCCTATGCGCCACGATGGCGGTGCGCTGACTAACGCTGTCAGCCGAGGAGGGAGTTGGCGCTTCGTCATTGACAGTGACGCGGCCTCAACCTTCGCAGGGATCGTCACGCAGTGGGAAGGCCGAGTGGGGACCCTCGAGGCAGCCATGGGCCTTTTTACCCCGCGCCATAAGACGACAGCCGATGTCGGTCAGAACACCTTCTCGGCCGGGTTTTCATCTTCTTCTGTTCACACCGGTCTTGCACTTGAACCATCGCTGTTCCGCTCCCCGCAGGCTCCTCCGCAGGACTGTACTCTTCGTTGCTCCTAAGTCGCTTCTTAGTCTGATCAGGGACTCTGCGGTTTGAAATGTGTGGGGCCTGAGGGCCTTCAGGAGACGGGGCACCTGCGGGGGACGAAGGCGACAAGCACTGTGAAAGCCCAGATTCCAGGTGTGAGGGCGCGCTATGGTGCTCGATGTTTCAGTCAGCTTGCTAGGCGATAGGTTGGACGGCCTGCAACGAGTTGATGACGTGATTTTGCCATCTCCAGTAATCTGCTTGGAGGCTGTTGTGGGCGCTTCAGCTTCTGTGGCTCCGGCTTCTTCGGCGCGCTCCAAGCTGCAAAGCTCTACGTCGGTACGTGCGGGCTGCTGCCTGCAAGCTGAAAGCTTACTCGCTTCTTGTGTTTTTCTTGTTCAGGCGCCGGAGGCAGAAACGGCTTTTCCATGGTTTCTGTACCGCCTCGGGTCGGGGAACGGAAGAGTTGGGGATGGTCTGGGTGGGAGCTGCTGGGCCGAATACGAAGGGGACTAGAGAATCGAGCAGGGGGAGACGTGAAGGGCCGATGAAAGGGACTGGCGGGCCGTGGGTGAGCAGAGTAGATTTCCCGGGTTGCTGACTTCGCGATGCCTCCAGGCGCTCCGGGCATGAACTCCATCTGTGAAAGGCTGCTGGCCGCGGAGCCGAACGTGACAGTTGAGACATACTGCCGGGTATCCACTTAGTTTCCAAACTCCCCAGTGGCTGCCTCAAAACGCCATGCATCGAGGACTGCATCACCTAGCCCGCACTGCTTACTCGTCTGTAAACTTGCTCACCAAGGGCCGCTCCAGATATCGAAGAATCACTACACAAAGAGTGCCTGCGGCTGGCGTTCCCTGGCTGATGTGTGGCAAGGAGGTCCAGGGCCTGATATGTTGGACAGACACGTGTGAGAGCTGAGGCTGCTGAACGGATATGGCGATGTACAGGTGACGAGAGTCGATTGGGATGGCGAGCAGCGCACATGGCGCTTAGATGGGCTGCGTGGGCAAAGCTTGGACCACTCTAAGGAGGGCAACACCCCATATTTTCTGGGTAGCGACCCAAGCATATTCCCTCGGAACACGCAGCGCCGCGGTGCTGTGTAGTTCTCGTCATCCCATCGAGTTCCTATCTCTATCAACCCTCGCACTGTCTGCTCGCTCGTTTGCCGACTCATATAAGAAGTGGCCACCCTATTTGCCCGTCATATCACAGGAACCTTCGATGCTTTGGTAGTTGCGGACGTCATGGCTGGTACCCCTGGTGCGCTCGTTTGCCCTGCACTGAAGATTTCTCCGCAGCCCGCTGCTTCCATTGATCCCTGTGCAAAACGCTGGCGGCTGCAGCTGCTCACAATTGTGATCGGCTGGCAGTGAGGTGGGCCTTGTGCGGGGAGTGGCGCTTCAGGTACCCCGGGGACGCTGAACATTGACCAGGAGTATCATCCGCTGGAGAAGCACTTCTCTGCCATGGCCGGGGTGCCTCCAGGATCTCTGTTCTCGGCCATGATCGCCCTCCCTCGCGTGAGCTGCCCGCCGCCCGTCGCTCTCCCCTTGCGCAACTCCGCGGAGCCGGCACTACGCAGATTCCTCGCGCCTTCGCATGCGGGCACACACTTTTGCAAGCAGGGCCGTGCAGGGAGCGGGGCGGCCTGGGTGGCGTAGGACGGCGCAGGGAGCGGGGCGGCCTGGATGGTGCAGTTTACCGCCATTTTGACATTCAGCTGGTCAGATGGTTGGGAGTTCTTCGCTGTTCTCTAAGTTATCCGGATGCCGGGCTCCGCAGGCCTTGGAGGGGGTCCCCTTCGACGCTGCTGTGGTTAAGGGTTCCACAGATTTGCAGTGGATTTGCCGTGACTCCTCCAAACCGGCACGCCCACTCCCTAGCTCCTCCCTTACTTACTTTCCAGGTTTCCTCCAGGCTGGGAATCCCGCCTGAGCCTTCCTTTGCTCACTGTTTTTTCACGCCGTGCACCTGGACGGATTTACTATGGGGCGCGCTTCATGAAATCCCCTGCAGCTTGGATTTTGTCATCCAGTCGATACGTGGGGCATGCTGGAGCAGGGCCGGGGCCGGGACGACGGGCACGAGTGCTGGGTGGTGGTCTCTTCCGCGGACTTTGCGTTGCGCATGGTGCAAGCCATGCCTCTGTCGATCGATGGAAAATATAACCCCCAAGTAGGACCCCAACTTACCAGTTGCATCAATAGCGATCGATTTAGTCCCCTCCTGCCTCGTGCTTCTCTGCACCGCAGATGCACGATGCACGCATCTCAGAATCGTCAACCCCAAAAGCCTGCTGCGGGGTGCCAAATATGGTAGCCAACGGGCTGGCTTGTGTGCTCCTTGTATTGCATGATATTATGTGTTGCCGCTAATGTGGGATTCGGTGGTTTGCGTTCCTTCTGGGCTACGATGAAGGCATGGTGGATGTGTTGTGCACAGACACAAGTGTATCTCGATAGCATTGCACCAAAGCTGTTGGCAGCATTCCAGGTGCAGTGGTCTCCTTTGGCTGTGTTGCTTGCGACATGACACTTTCCTTGACAACTCACAAATTCGTATTTTGCAACATTATTCCCCGTTTCCCACTCTCTCCGTTGTTCAATTGTGTTGTTGTGTCATGCAATCTCGGCTCTTCAATTGGCGTGGCATCAACCCAATACCGGTTGCCTTCCTCTCCAACTTCTCATTTGTTATCACATAATCTGAGATGTGCGCTGAAGCAGCAGTCTGATGGTTGCATGTGCGGAGTGTCACAGGACTGTGTGGCATCTTTCTTGAACAATGGGGAAAATTTGCAGCCGACGTACTTAAAAGCTCAGCGTTGGGGAAACGCTGCTCCAGCTACTTCTCTGGAGTTACCGCATGAATGTATTCATGATCCGGAGTTGAACTTTGCTGCTTGTGGTGACTTCTGTAGCCCTGAATTCGGCGCCCATGGGGCGCTGCGAAGCGGACATGCTGCAGCTAACCTAATTTAAACAGTGACAACCTCATTGGAAGTTGATGCTGAAGAGGACAGCATATGCACTCTCACCTTAGCTGCTTTGGGTTCGAATAGTATGGATGGCTATCGCACAGTAAAACGATATAGGGTAATGTAATTTGAGCTAATCGGTTTTCATCACTTGCACAGCTTTGAAATTTGGGTCAATTGTTCCACCTCTTTCTTGTAACAGGAGGCGCAGGCTACCATATGCAATTGCTCAGCATGAAGCTAAAGTATTGTAGGGGGGAGCAGAAGGATCAAGCAAATACCTAAAAGGACGGATACCTAAAAGGGCAGGCGTAAAGTCGTTTAACTAACTGCGCTATTGAGGTTCATATGTGGGATGCCTTTGTTTTGCTGTAGCTAATAGATTACCGTGCTTTTGGTACTGCTTTTAAAATTTAAAAGGATACCAGCAGTAAAATCGTGTCACAAAATACACTAAATATACTACGATACGGTTGAGTCTATTCAAAGCAAAACTCCTCCCTTTTTTTTAATGATTTGTTATTTAAGCATGTTCAAAACCCGCGATACATGTAACATCTAGTGTGTTTCTGGGTATTGCATTGGCGCTTACAAAGATACCAGAGACCTATCGACGAGATACAAAGGTGCACAAATATATAGTTGATGGATGTATATTATTTTCGGGCCACGCAAGCAAATTCTTCAGCTGTGAACATGGGGCGGTCACCCACTGGGATCTTCGTGTATACCGCCTTGGCGATCTCCCGGTCTTCGCGACCCCTCCACAACTCGTTGCACTTATCGATGACAAGTTGAGTTGGGTCGCTGATCATCACGCCAGTAGCTAGGCGCTTGTGTAAACGGTGTCGCCGAATGCCTTAGGCCTATGTCGAGAATAGTCTGAAGTCACCTCGCGCTCGCATACGCCAAGCAATCGCTCCAGCAGGCGGTGTCTGATGGGAAATTATAGTGGAATAGGGGTGGGAAGAGACAGCGCTATGGCAACGCGCTGATCCGGCTGGGGAAGTGGCTCGTGGCATCGTGGGCGGGGAGGGCGTTTCGGAAAATCTGAAAAACTGATGGAGCGTAGCAGATCGTGTCGCATCTAACGCCGGTGGCTGTGTCCCCGGTGGTCGACCTTGCCCAAAATGAGCCCGAAATCTGCCGGCAGTACAACGATATTGCCGCTGATCCAGAGCTCGGAGATGTCGTACGCGTCCTATCACCCAAAATTACCCAGAGCCATACCGCCTCAACTAGGCGTGCGCGCACCTAGCTCATCCTATTGCCACTATACCCTAGCATACCGCCAGACTCTCTGTAAAATGCCTTGATAACGCTCGCGGAAACGGTGCGTGTGGCCCAATACCTGTGAGGAAATATACCTCTTACCCGAAAGGTACTCCAGCGCGATAACGGACTAAAGCAAAAATATCGATAACCAGATAGCCGATAAGTTCTCTCGGTCGGAATAGGTTTTAGGGGTTATGGCTGCCCTGGCACAATTCGGTCATCGGAACTACGTACTGCTAGAATTGGCACTGTGACATGTTCGTACTGTCACGTGTCATTTCCGGTGTGTCATCTTCGGTGACTCTGCTTGTGTCAGTCAGGGTATTTATCTCGTATGCTATTCATATCTTGAGTTCGTTCTATGTCTGCCGGGAGCGTTCTCCCCTTGGCTGCTGTATAATTTCCAACAGGTCATGGGCCCACCACGCTTCCACTGCGCTATTCTGATTATATCACCTGCATATACCGAAGGGGTATATTCCCCTAGGTTATGGTCCCAGTTACGTTTCGCGTAATTCGTAGTTAAGCGTTGAATTCCATTTCGTTATTGCTCTATCCTTATTTTGAGCGCGGCCATCTTTCTTGTGGGCCACGGAATCTTGTTTTCGCTTTTGTTTGGGAAGGTACGGCAGCTTCGGGTGAATTACGGCAGAGTGGTTTCGGCATTACTTCACGCGTTCGCTTATTTTGTCGCAGATTTATATTTTGACATGGCTCTCGCACAGATTTTGCCCGATAAGGAGCTTACAACTTTCTTTAGCTTCGATTGATGAAGAGATGGAAAAAGTGGACGCGCTGAAACGTGTTCATCAGCTCGTCTCATTGTGCCATTCCTTGGCGAGGTCGCTCGCGCATTTTCGGAGTTCCTCGGAGATTTCACCGCAGTCTGAGGTGGCTGATTCGCCAGTCATTTTGAATATTATTGTCTCAGGGGGCACAACAGTTGGTGGTGTTGTGCCCAATCATACCGATTCTTTGGATGTCTGCTTCTCTGAGGTGGGAGTTGGCGATGCACTGGCAGTTTTACCCACCCGATATGTTTCTTCACAAATCACGACCACTAGACCCGCAGCTGGATCTTCTAGTGCGCGCAGGCTCACACGACAGGCCCCTCCTGTTCGTGTCGAGCGTCATTACTTTCATTCCGTGGATTGTGTCTCTGGTTCTCTCGACACCTCTGGACAACAGGACATTCGCACGCAGTGTTTGAGAGTGGCGAGAGCGATGATGAGTCGGAGTACCCGCCTGGGTATTACGACGACTCTGATGACGACTGTGGATAGCCTGGTGGCCACTTGGCCTTACCGGAATTTTGTGCCTCACAGTCTGAACAGGCTCCTACCCTGGGCACACGGTTCTCAGGGAGAATCTCATGGCGGTGTTTTGGACGCTGCAACGGCAGAATTTTCCGCCAACCATTATTTCAACTGACAGCGCAACTCTGTTCGAGGACTGCGATGGCCCAGTTGACGAAGACAACGACGATGAGTCCTACCCCTATTATTCCGATGAGATCCTATCCCTATTATTCAGAGGTGCTGCTGGCCAGAGTGCTGACGGCGTAGATGTCGGTATAAGAGGTCGATACTAAAGATGTCGGTACTAAAAGATGTCGGTACTAAAAGGGTGACCGTTGCGAAGGCAAGGAGGTCGATGTCGGCAGTTAAATGTCGGAAGATGTCGGTACTAGGTAAATGTCGGTACTAGGAAGATGTCGGTACTAAAAAAATGTCGGGTAGAATCACAGGGCGTGAAGCGATCTTGTCAACGAGTCAACGAGGTACGTAAAAATAAGCGTGTAAGGGCACCATAACCTGATGGAGAACCTGAAATATGTCTGTATATATTCAGGTTGGACTCCAAAAAAACAGTCGGGCACTCGCAGATACACACGAAGACTAAGATGAGATAATAAAATAACTTAGGTGTTTTATTATCGGACGGAACTGACGGCAGGCAAGGTGCAAGTGACACTACAAGGCGTGGGGTGAAACAGGAAGAGACAGTCACCCCCATTTTATGGGGGGGGGCGAAAGTCTGTCTCCCCATGATGTTGTATGCCCCACCCGCGCCGGGTAAAGCGTCGCGTCTATATTGCCTTATAAGTCATGTACATGTAACGAGTCGCGGTCCGTGCGGTTTCGGTACTATCGGATGCCTACGTGTTGCTTGGTGCATACGTGCATACCCGATACCAGTCACTTTGTAGCAAGCCAAAGTAGTGTAATTATTAAGGGTAGGGTACTCGATGGTTTCATTTTCGATGTTCGGTGACAAAACGGAATAACTGCCGCGAATCAGATTTTGTTGTTAAGCATACGGCATACTTTGATGCTAATTTGCGTACTCTTATTGGATATATCACCCCCGCATATGCTACATCACTGTAAAGGTCAGCTCAAGGCGCGTCCAACGGTACCACGATTTTTGATCGGGGGCGATCGAGACGAAAATTTTGACCCGTCAAACGCCAAGGAACTCCAACGCACTAGCTCTGAATCTGAGCGTCTGCAACGAACTGTTGCGGCTGAACGAAAAATAAACGCTCTGCAGTGTTGTTGCACCCACGTTTTCATGTCCGGAAGTAAACGAAAGCGAGCAGACGACGTGGATTCGGAATATCCTGAGCCTGAAGACCTTTCTGACCCGGTTACAGTCCTCTTTCACTATGCCGAGCTTTGTCCAATCTCCGACTCCAACAGCAAACCAACTCAGGATAGGGTACAAGAAATAATAGACGATGTTTCAAGTAGGGATCTTCCCAACGACTGGACGCGTAGGAATGTTTTTACAAACAAATTGTCGACTGGAGACAAGTGGTATGCCTTCCTAAATGCGTAACTAGTTGGCACCTTGACTTACTTCTCATTGCAGTTTTATCTCGAACTAACGCATTCGTTCGTTCGTTGTCCCTTTGTTCGTCGTTCGGTGTGCTCGCTTTTCACTCACGCATTCTGCCTGCTTTCCGTCGTTGTATTGAAAGCGTACTGTGCATGACGTGTGTTCGCAGCGTGGAAAAGGAAATAGATGCAGGCATCCTGACTGGGTGCTGGAAACCGTGAGGAAAATATGGCCAGCAGTTGATCGTGCAAAGGGAGGGTACCTTGGGCACAAGGACGCGCAACCATGCCGATCAAGAGGTCAAAGGTTGACAGGCAGAAAACCTAAGGGCTGCAGCGATGAATGAAGCGAAGTGGCACTCACATGATACAGCAACTACTAATATGGAAACAGAGGCTTTTGCTACGCCTGTGCTTCTTGATGGTTCCCAAGTTCCTTGTTCTCCAGTGCCCTTTGACAATGTCGCACTTGACGCTGCTGCGCAAAGCGAACACCCTGGAGCACAACAGAGAGCTCTATCTCCTGTTCAAAAGTCTCCTATCCTGGGATCTCCGAATATTGCAACCAAAGTCTCCTCAGGCTACTATCCAAAGCGCCCTAGACAAGAGGAGTCCTTGCCATATGGTAAGACTCCTCCCTCCCCTTTATATACTATCGTTTACTCTTTTATTGTTTACCCATCCTGACAAGCTGACATCATTCCTCCTCTTTTGCAGGTCAAAGCACCTTTCCTCGGCAGTCATATTATGAAGTTCCCACACGCTATGAGGAAACTCTAGACAAGTTGGAAGGGGAACGTGTTGTGATGGATCTCGGATGCTTGCTGCACTTCTTAAATGTAGACGTGCGATGTGCCAACTGCCTGAAAGGTATTGTTATTCACGGAACTTAGACTTACGTATGTCAATAACTTATCAACATAGTAACTTATTATTTTGTGCTGCAACCTTATTACATCCTTATTCTATTTCTTGGCATTCATACCGCATATTTTGTGTAAAAAGACTCGTTGTGTCATCTGCATCACAACGATCCTGCTGGTGAAGTGCCTCGCCACCTTCGAGAACCACCTGTTAACAAGAACTCTGACCCCAACCATCTCCAGAGGATTTTGTACAACGACTTGGATGCTCTTCGTGTGAAGAACAAGTGGTCTGGCAGCATGCTTTCCAAGGCAGTCATCGAGTATCTGAATAAGCTGTACCGTTATGTTATCAAGTCCGTGGCAGTCATTGAATGTCCTAGCTTTGAGAACGATGATCAGAAGGCAGAGTGGGTTGCTGGTGCTGTGCTCAACATCGTGGACCACGCCTTTAATGTTGATCCGAGCCATGCCGCATGCCCTACATTCTGGGAAAACCAGAAGACGCGTCTTCTGAACGTCTTCTGAACGTCTTTTGAACGTCTTCTGAGACGTCTTCTGGGTCCAGAAGACACCCAAAAGACATCCAGAAGACGTCTTCTACGCGCATTCTAATGTCTACCATCTTCTGGTTTCCGGAAGACGTACAGAAGATCTTCCGGGAAGACATCCAGAAGTTATCTTATGGACGTCTTCTGCATAACTTCTGTACATCTTCTGAATTCCGGAAGATGTCTTCTTGATATCTTTTAGGTGTCTTCTGTACATCTTCCCGGAAGATCTTCTGGACGTCTTCCAGAACTCAGAAGATGGTAGACACTAGAAGTCGCGTAGAAGACGTCTTCTAGATGTCTTCCGGATATCTTCTGGAACCCAGAAGACGTCTAGAAGACATCTTCCGGAATCCAGAAGATGTACAGAAGTCATGCAGAAAACGTTCAGAAGATATCTTCGGGACGTCTTCTGGACGTCTTACTATATATATACATATCATTATATAGACATTAGAAGACGTCCAGAAGATGTCTTCTGGACGTCTTCTGCACATCTTCTGGGATCCAGAAGACGTTCAGAAGACGTCTTCCGGAATCCAGAAGATGTACAGAAGACGTCCAGAAGACATCTTCTGGACGTCTTCTGTAACTCTACCAAAAGTCAATATACGTATGCGTTCAGGTTACACGCATGCAGTTCGTTGGCAGGATGATACAAATGGAACAAAGAAGAAGGTTTTATACAAAGCTATTTATTTACATATTTACAGTTTCAATCATCAGAATCACTGTTACTAGCACTAGAAAGGAATTCCTTCCTCGGAGACCCCGCTTCGGAGCTGGTGGTTTCGTAGGCCCGATGCAAGTTCTCCTTGAAGATGGGGCGGAGGTGGCTGATGGGAACCACCAGGCCCCACTTTGACTTGTCCCCGAAGGGGTACGTCTTCTCCTCCATCGCAACCAGAAGTTGGGACCCGAGGCCACCCGGCCCGGCGATCTTGTCGTTCGCCTTGAGGCCCTTGCCGTACAACTTCTCCAACCCGACAAAGGCCATTTCCATGCCATTTTGCCAGGCGGAGAAGAGCAACGGGGCGTTATCAAAGCCAACGTCGTCCTTGTCCACCGCCAAGGAGAGCACCTGGGTGCAGTCACACAAAAGTTTACGATCAGCTGCAAATGTCACTTACGTAATTAAAGAAACTAAATACATATCCAGAAGACGTGCGGAAGATACCCAGAAGATATATGTGATATCTTCTGGATATCGTTTATTCTAAGGGTTGTGCTTGCAGAACCATACCTTGATGCCAACATAGTCGCCTTTCAACTGAAGGGCGGTGACCGACTTCTTTTTCGCTGTATACGACTTCAAGCCATGGGCGGCCACATCCTTTGAATTGGGTGGGTGCGTTATCACCCCCGTGAGAAGGGGCATGTCCGCGGTCCATATCGCGGACTTCCCCTTCTCGTGGTAGAACCCCGTGGGGAGTATCTCCGGATCGTTCACCAGAGACTCCACCACGCAGTACAATACCACGTGGCTACCCACCTCAAACCCCTCTTCAGCATCCTCCGCCACCGCCTTCTTCTTCCCCTTCGGGTCCTCCGCCACCGCCTTCCCCTTCGGGTCCACCGATGCCGCCTTCCCCTTCGCCTTGTTGTCCTCCGCCACCGCCTCCGCCACCTTCCTAACCTTAGAGCTGCCCGCCTTTTTTTTCCAGCTCCTCGATCTGCGTCTTTGACTCCAACTCGGCCTGCAAGCATGCCGCCACTGAAACAGGCATATGTTAGTATGTTATATTAGAAGACACTCAGAAGACACTCAGAAGACACTCAGAAGACAGTCAGTCATACTTGCCTATTAGCTACGCCCTATTAGCTAAGGAAGACGTGCAGAATACCCTCAAAACGTCTTTGAGGTGTCCTGGTGACGTCTTCTTGGTGAGACAAGAAACGCAGGTGAAACAGAAACTAATTAAGCAAATTAACGTACCCATCTCATCCTTCGCCTCACCGTCCAAGGCGTCCAAGGCCTTGGCGGGCAGCTCGTGCAGCACCAACCCGTCGATGCTGAGCAACGCTGCCTTTTTTTGGTCGTGCGTTGGGTACTTGGTTCGGGCGTCGGTCTCAATGACCAACGCCTGAATGGCGTCCTTGTGCTTGCGGTAGTATGGGTGGGCGGTCCGGGAGGCGTGCCAAACCCACTTTCCCTTTTCGGTGCCCCTCCCCGACACACAGGTATACACCCCATACCTCCAAAAAATTCTAAAATCGCAAATCAAGTTCCGGAGGCGCCTGCTCACATCACTGACATCGTAGTCGTCGCTGCAGGCCAGGACTTCCTCCTTGAAGGCCGTAGCCGCAAACGCTTGGTCCGTTACGTTAAGCAGCAGGTCCAACCGCCCGTCGCAAATCCGCTCCACCATGATGCGGGTGCAGTCCGCTTGGAAGTGGAGCCCGCACGTCTTGGACAACTTCCTCTTGGACTCCCCCCGCTGGTTTCCCCCACCGCCTCCGCTCCCCTCCTCCCCATCCCTTGCTACGAGCCACTTGATGAAGTTTTCGTCGCTGGCGTCGCCTCCCACCGCCGCGACGAACGACTCAAACTTCTCCCGGAGGTCACCCTCCTTCACCCCGCTGGCATTCTTTCGTTTCAAGGAATTAGACATTTTGTTTTCTGAGTTCTTTAAAAAGTCAAACTGTGCTGGAAGAGCGTAAACGGGTACTTTTTAGCGCCGCAAAGATGCCCGGAAGACAGGCAGGAGGTCTTTCGGGCGTCTCTGGCGCATCCCGTTCCGTACCCCGGTGATCGTACCGGTATCGAATCGACACCAACGTTCAAGCTAACATTCAAACAGTGCCGTCGATCAGCGAGCCCCTTTACCTATCGCGTCGGATCGGTCGAGTGGGAAATCGTTTTTCGCGATCACGGTGACACTGACCCCGTCGAATTTCGGTCTTGTAGATTTTTTGACACTCCTTCCCCATCATCGTGGGTGCATGGCCGAGTGGTCAAACATGGTAAGCCGAACGCGTCTCGCGCGAGGGTGAGGGGTTCGAATCCCCTTGAAGGCATGGGCATCCACGATACCCCTTGTGTGCTAGCGATATGAGGCGATTACCGCCAACGACGCCGCTAGTGCACAAGGGGCGTCGTGGGTGCCCACCCACGCCTTCATGCCATTTTAAGTTTCTGTAACTCATGGAGACCGTCCGATTAAGACGGGGGGGGTTTATCTGGACCGCAGATTGCACTGTCCGCTGCAGGCGTGATCGACTCTTCGACCGTTGCTAGGAGCGATGGTGCTCTAAAACAAGAGCAGTTTCTTCTACCAAATTAGGCGGCCGTTTTAACTTAGTAACTTGGTACGTTTGACCCTCTTCCGAACAAACCACTTGTTTTTTTTGCAATTCTACCTTGACAGTACGGGTTTGCCCAATATTGCGCACCTTATATGTTTTTTTTTGTTTTTTCGCGATTTTTTATAGTTTTTTTTCAAAAAATACAAAAACACCCCAAAAAACATTCGGAAGATACCCCAGATATCTTCTGTGCATCTTGTTACCCTCCAGAGATGTCTTTGAGGAAGACATGTCTTCTGGAAATCTGCAACTTGTAGAAGTTCCCGTGAACGTCTTAACACCCCTCTTCGGGGCGTCTTCCTCATTTTTTCGACGATCTTCTACGCGCATTCTAATGTCTACCTAACGTTCACGGGAACTTCTACAAGTTGCAGATTTCCAGAAGACATGTCTTCCTCAAAGACATCTCTAAGACAACCAGAAGATATACAGAAGGTATCTGGGGTATCTTCCGCAAGCACAGTCAAGAAGACGTCCGGAAGATGTCGGGAGATTGCTGGATGTGACACACCGACAGTCAAATCTGTCACCTGTCACTTCCTATAGTAGGCTGGGTGACCGTCACCAGTAGACGGGAAACACCCGTTAGTATTTATGTGTATACCTCTTTTATCAACACACACTTTACCGTTCTGATTCCGTCGAACCCTTAACTCAGGGTTTATCTCACCAGTTAGATATATATTACCGCCTAACTATATATCTGCCAGGTTTGGCCCCACTTGCGCTTTATTTAGCCACTGCGAGATTGCCACCATGAGTGGCTAAGCTCGGACACCTGGGATGGAGTGAGGCGCTCCGCGCGTGAGAGTGCCGGCAGTCACGGGTATGGCCTAAATTTTATGGGTTGATTTACGGCACGCCGCACCGGTTGGAGAACGATTTTCTTACGGGACTTAACGTTGGACTTGTTTACGTTTTCTGGTTGGATCCCACACCGTTGCGTATCGGCCGCCGCTACCACACGACTTCCCGGAATTATTTGATCTCTCACGGCTGCCGTATCGGCGACCCCCGCGTTTCTTGGCCGCCCGACACTGCCGCACATCTCACGTTTCATTGCCTCACTCCGCCCCTTCAGTCCTTCTCAGTATGGTTGCTTCTACTCGAGCCACCGCTAGCATGGCGAATCGCCGACGCGCGCTATCCACGATTTTTGATTCAGCAGCTGCGAGACACGCCAACACTCCGGCCACGCCGCCGGCAGCTCAGCCGGCTGCCAATTCGGCGGGTGCTACGTTCCTAGCCTCGGTGCGTACCCTTCAGAGGGAGCACTTCGACATGAAAGTCTCCAAGTCCGTTCGTCAAAAGTTGTTCGAGGACAAGAACGGGCGGTTTTCAGCGGCTGAGGGCCACGCGTCCGCGCTCTTCGCCAGGATGGTCTCTGCGCTGCAGACAGCGTTTGTCACGGAGGACATTGGTTTCGCACCCCTTTTCCTACTGGACGATGCTACGCTTCCCATCCGTGTGGAGGCCAACGCCTTGTTGTTCTCCACGCTCGAGCTCATGGTTGACCCCGCGTCGCCAGCGGCGGACTGGATGGACTCCTCGCACTCCACGTTCCCGAATGACGGTAAGCGGGTACTGCTTGAGTTTGCCCGCCGCATGATCCCGGCGGGTGACCCCTTTCAGGGCCAAGCGGACATGTTGAGCATCCGTATCTCTGCGGGCGTGGACCCGCATGACACGATCAGCGACTTCAACGCCGCTCTGAAGGCTGCGAGGACGCGGGCGACACTCCACGATGAGGACGTGAAGGCGCTGTTCATCAAGTCCCTCCACACCGTCTTCTACCAGCCGGTGGTGTCGCGGTTGCTTCTCCATGATCAACGGGCCGCTCACGACCTCCTCACGATTCAACAATGGGTGCGTGAATGCTACTCCGAGCACGTGCGGGCGGGCACCACCACGGCGTCCGCACACCGCTACTCTCACGGCACGCATTTCATGGAGGGGGCCGCCGATGACTCCGGTGGACCCGGTGAGCTCGCGGACTTGAGGACGATGGTCCTCGACTTGAAGCGTCAATTAGCCGCATTCCTCGACACCGCCGAGTCCGGACCGGCTCCGCGGGGGTTTACTCCTCGCGCGGACAAGCCGGACCGCCGCATCAAGACTCGTTTCGCGGCCTCGCCCCTTCCCAAAGGGGGCAATTGGTCTCAGTCCATCTCCAAGAAGGTGGCCTTCCATCGCGACACCGGCGCGACCGTGCCGTACTGCCAAAATCAGGTGTGCGCGAAGGGCAAGGCGCGACATTGGCATCGGGACTGCCCGAACGGGGGCCGAACCGGGCTCTCGGCCTACGCTTTCGCTGAGGAGGCCGAGAACTCGGTGTTGGCCGCGAAATTTCAACATGCCATCGACCACGACAACGCCGAGGAGTTCGACGCTCTTTGCATGCTCGCGGGCGGGAAGCCGGACATCTTCGCCGACCTCTCCGCGTGCTCGTTCTGCGAGGAGGACGGTGATGCCCTCGTGTCCGCCGTCACCGAGTTCTCCAAGTTGGCGCGCGCGGCTGGGGATTCGACATTCAACGTCAACACCTTCACTGCTGACTTGCCGGTGGTGTCGGAGCCGCCCGCGCACTCCCCGCCCGCGTCGGTTGAGTCCGCCGACGAGGAATGGACCGGTCCGCCGAACCCCTTCTGCCCTCCTGTCACCCGCACGTTTGCCGACTTCATTGAGAGCACGGGGATTGCGTTGGTGCCCGACGAGCCGGCACCGAGCATGAATTTGCTCTCCGCGGTTGAGGGGCCGGAACGCGTGATCGACTACAAGCCCGCGACTTGCGCCACGAGCGACGATGACGACGAGGATGACTCGGTGGCACTGCCGCGACCACGGTACGGCTGCGGGAACGGCATTCCGAGGTTCGCGAGGTCTCTCCTCACTTCCTCCTTGGTGTGCGCGCTCTTTATACTTTGTGCCACCGCCGCACCGCACGCCGTTGCCGGTGTCGGTGGTGCCGATGCGCGCGCATGCACGGCTCCACCGGTCGGTGGTGCTACGTGGACTGCCTCAGCAGTCCCGGCTGCGGAGGCTTCGCCGACTGACGTGGTGCATGACATGCCGTGTGCTGTTCCGCCTCGTCGACAACGGCGGGAGCGGAGACGGCAGGGCCTCTACATGGCTCCGATGCCGTGGCATCCCGGGCCGCCGCCGCCTGCCGAGTTGTTTGTAGACGGTCCTCCGCTGTCGCCGGCGTCGTCTTCAGATGACGAGGCCCCACCGTCGGGCAGCACTTGGCAGCATCCCGGTGCGGTGCATCCTCCTGTGATCGAGAATCCGCCAAATTCTTCTACGAATGATTCACCGCCGGCCCCGGAGACCGACAACTGCTTCGCAATCACGCTGCTCCGAGCCGGACCACCAGCTCCAAGAACCTATAGTGGCTGAGGCTGTTCACTCCGTGCCTGCCTGGGTTTGACTATGCTGTAGCTTCCTAGATGTGCAGAAGAGCTCTCTGAATTTGAGCTGTGTTTAGGGTTTTAGCAAAGTAACAGCAGTATCTGACATCTTGCTGTGACCTGGGACCGCCCTGACCAAGAGTACAGGCCCCCAGTTGTGCTACAGTTTTCTCCTGAAGTTAAGTAGGGAGTTTGTTTGCTTCGTTTCACTACTAGCTCCGGTCACCACCCTAGGTGGTGTGCTGGATGTGACACACCGACAGTCAAATCTGTCACCTGTCACTTCCTATAGTAGGCTGGGTGATCGTCACCAGTAGACGGGAAACACCCGTTAGTATTTATGTGTATACCTCTTTTATCAACACACACTTTACAGTGTCGACATCGGATCCTGTCCGACATTGCCAAGTTAGCTCGGCATCTGTGTCTTGTAACCGGTGTCGGGGTCGGTGCAGGCCTTCGGCCCGCACTTGTAACCGGTGTCGGGGTCGGTGCAGGCCTTCGGCCCGCACTTGTAACCAGTGTCGGGGTCGGTGCAGGCCTCCGGCCCGCACTTGTAACCAGTGTCGGGGTCGGTGCAGGCCTTCGGCCTGTAATTGTAGTCGGTGTCGGGGTCGGAGCAGGCCTTCGGCCTGCACTTGTAATCAGTGTCGGTGTCGGCACCGCGCCTTAGCACCGCTTCGACGTACACCACCGCTGGGCGCTGTCGGCAGGCCTGCCAGGCCGGGTTGAGCATGCGCCGACACCCTATAGGCTTCCAACCGGTCAAAACGGACCTCGCCATCGGATTCGGTATAGTCGAAAATGGTTTGCAAGGATGTCACCTTACGGGGAGCCGGTCCGTGCACCGCGCCTTAGCACGGTGAGCTACGGTCAATATTTCTCATAACGAACATGTTTGCGTATCAAAGTTTCATACATGTGTGTTATGTTTACATGAAAGTGTGTCAAGTTATCAGTCTGACATATGTTATCAGACTGGCGTGTTAAGTTAACACATATGTGTGTTAAGTTGACATATTGTTGCCTTAAATTAACAGGCTGCCGAGTTCGGTTTGAGGACTGTTTTGGACCCAAAATCTGATACCCATTTCTTGTGGCTATATACGAGCCGTAAATAATAGGGTATCTTGACCGTGAATAACTTTTGAGTCACGAGGTCTTTCCGAATGAAACTTTGCATACATAAAGGGCTTTTATAGACGAACACAACGATATATTGTTTGTTGTGATAGGATAAGTGAAACCCAAAATCTGATACCCATTTCTTGTGGCTATATACGAGCCGTAAATAATAGGGTATCTTGACCGTGAATAACTTTTGAGTCACGAGGTCTTTTGGAATGAAACTTTGCATACATAAAAAGGGCTTTTATAGACGAACACAACGATATATTGTTTGTTGTGATAGGATAAGTGAAACCCAAAATCTGATACCCATTTCTTGTGGCTATATACGAGCCGTAAATAATAGGGTATCTTGACCGTGAATGACTTTTGAGTCACGAGGTCTTTCCGAATGAAACTTTGCATACATAAAGGGCTTTTATAGACGAACACAACGATATATTGTTTGTTGTGATAGGATAAGTGCAACCCAAAAATCTGATACCCACTTGTTGTGGCTATATACTTACCGTAATAAATAGGGTTTCTTGACCGTGAATAACTTTTGACTCGCGAGGTCTTT
>LGRX02003947.1:0-11160 GCA_001247695.2 Cymbomonas tetramitiformis | reverse complement strand
GACACGCAAGCTTCCGACATTTCCACACAGGCTCTCAGGCTATCGTTGTAAACTTACAGTCATGACGAGAAACGGATCGACAAGGTCATCGACGCGACGATTGGGCATCACGGCACGCTCAGACGCCCTCGACGCTTCCTTTACGATGGCAATCAGCTGTCACTTCGGCTACCGCGCTTGTCATGCTGGGCCAGCAGGTCATCAGCGAGAGCCTAAGAGTGACACAAAAACGACCAGGCGCACCATCAGTGCAAGAACGCTTGAGTTAATCTAGCGGCAGATACGAATGGGCACAACGGAACGCCAAAAGTCTGTAGCAAAAGCCTTAAGTAAGAAGGGTAGTTTGGGCAGGAATCGACTTTGTGCGCACCTCGCACAGCGGTTCCCGTGAGGATCTTCAGGTGAGACGCCTACTCTGGCGCCTGGCCCGGATTCCCACAGGGACCGCAGCCCGCTACTGCGGGGTCGTGTTCCGCGTTTCGTGCGCGGGGCATTTACAGACGCTTGAGCTGTCATTTCGTGACGCGACCACCCTTGGTCGCTGCCAGACGTTTGGAAACCCAGCTCACGAGTAAATTCATAGGTTGGTAGCCGTTCGCATGCTGTGCTTGTCGGGCTGTGCCCAGTGCTCCTGGGCTGCCGTCGCTTTTTACGCTCCTTTCCGCGCGCCCAAGGCTGCGCACTTCAACACGAAAGTTCTTGGGCTCTGGTGAATTGCCGGACCTCTCCATAAAGAAAATTTTAAAACACTCTCCACATCGCTGCCCACGCCGTCACCCGCAATGCTGCTTCAACTACGAGTTCAACGCGCACGCTCTTTTCAGTCATCGCACTCCAACTACAAGTTCAACACGCACGCACTCTTCAGTTATCGCACTCCGACTACGAGTTCAACACGCACGTGTCACAACTTCGCACACTTACCACGCAAACCCCTTTTACAGACCCGCAACCCCCCTTCGGGGAGGGGGCGACAAACCCCCATTAGCAAGCCCCGCAAAAGACCCCAATCAAATCACAACTGCAACTGCCATACCTCGATACCGCACCAATCCTTTTTCCCCGCTGTGACACGCAAGCTTCCGACATTTCCACACAGGCTCTCAGGCTATCGTTGTAAACTTACAGTCATGACGAGAAACGGATCGACAAGGTCATCGACGCGACGATTGGGCATCTCCTGGGCTGCCGTCGCTTTTTACGCTCCTTTCCGCGCGCCCAAGGCTGCGCACTTCAACACGAAAGTTCTTGGGCTTTGGTGAATTGCCGGACCTCTCCATAAAGAAATTTTTAAAACACTCTCCACATCGCTGCCCATGCCCAGTGCTCCTGGGCTGCCGTCGTATTTTACGCTCCTTTCCGCGCGCCCAAGGCTGCGCACTTCAACACGAAAGTTCTTGGGCTCTGGTGAATTGCCGGACCTCTCCATAAAGAAATTTTTAAAACACTCTCCACATCGCTGCCCACGCCGTCACCCGCAATGCTGCTTCAACTACGAGTTCAACGCGCACGCTCTTTTCAGTCATCGCACTCCAACTACAAGTTCAACACGCACGCACTCTTCAGTTATCGCACTCCGACTACGAGTTCAACACGCACGTGTCACAACTTCGCACACTTACCACGCAAACCCCTTTTACAGACCCGCAACCCCCCTTCGGGGAGGGGGCGACAAACCCCCATTAGCAAGCCCCGCAAAAGACCCCAATCAAATCACAACTGCAACTGCCATACCTCGATACCGCACCAATCCTTTTTCCCCGCTGTGACACGCAAGCTTCCGACATTTCCACAAAGGCTCTCAGGCTATCGTTGTAAACTTACAGTCATGACGAGAAACGGATCGACAAGGTCATCGACGCGACGATTGGGCATCTCCTGGGCTGCCGTCGCTTTTTACGCTCCTTTCCGCGCGCCCAAGGCTGCGCACTTCAACACGAAAGTTCTTGGGCTCTGGTGAATTGCCGGACCTCTCCATAAAGAAAATTTTAAAACACTCTCCACATCGCTGCCCACGCCGTCACCCGCAATGCTGCTTCAACTACGAGTTCAACGCGCACGCTCTTTGCAGTCATCGCACTCCAACTACAAGTTCAACACGCACGCACTCCTCAGTTATCGCACTCCGACTACGAGTTCAACACGCACGTGTCACAACTTCGCACACTTACCACGCAAACCCCTTTTACAGACCCGCAACCCCCCTTCGGGGAGGGGGCGACAAACCCCCATTAGCAAGCCCCGCAAAAGACCCCAATCAAATCACAACTGCAACTGCCATACCTCGATACCGCACCAATCCTTTTCCCCCGCTGTGACACGCAAGCTTCCGACATTTCCACACAGGCTCTCAGGCTATCGTTGTAAACTTACAGTCATGACGAGAAACGGATCGACAAGGTCATCGACGCGACGATTGGGCATCACGGCACGCTCAGACGCCCTCGACGATTCCTTTACGATGGCAATCAGCTGTCACTTCGGCTACCGCGCTTGTCATGCTGGGCCAGCAGGTCATCAGCGAGAGCCTAAGAGTGACACAAAAACGATCAGGCGCACCATCAGAGCAAGAACGCTTGAGTTAATCTAGCGGCAGATACGAATGGGCACAACGGAACGCCAAAAGTCTGTAGCAAAAGCCTTAAGTAAGAAGGGTAGTTTGGGCAGGAATACTTTCAATCCCGGACCTTTCAAAAACACGACAGTAACTTTGCCCCGAAGATATAACGTAAATTTATAGTGAATTTTCACTCAGTGACGCGAGCTTGCTTGTGAATTGCTTAGGAATTCGCAGGGGTAACCGTACGACAGTGACAAAGTCAGGAACGGGACGAGATATATACATCACCGCCGTATCGCAGCGATTATTAGCCGAGCGACACGACGAGTATAACTGTTAACAACTTAAAGCTTAAGGGCGTAGGAACGTAAATTCCCCGCCTTGCTGTTGCAACTGTTGAAGGAGCTACAGGTAAGCGTGCTTTAGGGACATCGCGCAGGTGTCGTTTCGTTCGTTTTCGCTTTTGCAACAGGTGGGGATCGCCACGCAGAGCGGCACGTTAAACCACGAACAGCGGCGAATTTATCATGCTTCAGTGAACTACTTTTTCGGTGGTGAGAATTGCCATATTGCGAATTGCCGAAGGTTGTGGTGCGTGCGTTGCGGGCCCCTCGCAGCTTCTCTCGCGCCCCGTCCGTCATCTCGACAGACACTACACGTCGTCCGTGGGAGCCCCGGCTGGAGCTCGACTTTGTGCGCACCTCGCACAGCGGTTCCCGTGAGGATCTTCAGGTGAGACGCCTACTCTGGCGCCTGGCCCGGATTCCCACAGGGACCGCAGCCCGCTACTGCGGGGTCGTGTTCCGCGTTTCGTGCGCGGGGCATTTACAGACGCTTGAGCTGTCATTTCGTGACGCGACCACCCTTGGTCGCTGCCAGACGTTTGGAAACCCAGCTCACGAGTAAATTCATAGGTTGGTAGCCGTTCGCATGCTGTGCTTGTCGGGCTGTGCCCAGTGCTCCTGGGCTGCCGTCGCTTTTTACGCTCCTTTCCGCGCGCCCAAGGCTGCGCACTTCAACACGAAAGTTCTTGGGCTCTGGTGAATTGCCGGACCTCTCCATAAAGAAAATTTTTAAAACACTCTCCACATCGCTGCCCACGCCGTCACCCGCAATGCTGCTTCAACTACGAGTTCAACGCGCACGCTCTTTTCAGTCATCGCACTCCAACTACAAGTTCAACACGCACGCACTCTTCAGTTATCGCACTCCGACTACGAGTTCAACACGCACGTGTCACAACTTCGCACACTTACCACGCAAACCCCTTTTACAGACCCGCAACCCCCCTTCGGGGAGGGGGCGACAAACCCCCATTAGCAAGCCCCGCAAAAGACCCCAATCAAATCACAACTGCAACTGCCATACCTCGATACCGCACCAATCCTTTTTCCCCGCTGTGACACGCAAGCTTCCGACATTTCCACACAGGCTCTCAGGCTATCGTTGTAAACTTACAGTCATGACGAGAAACGGATCGACAAGGTCATCGACGCGACGATTGGGCATCACGGCACGCTCAGACGCCCTCGACGATTCCTTTACGATGGCAATCAGCTGTCACTTCGGCTACCGCGCTTGTCATGCTGGGCCAGCAGGTCATCAGCGAGAGCCTAAGAGTGACACAAAAACGATCAGGCGCACCATCAGTGCAAGAACGCTTGAGTTAATCTAGCGGCAGATACGAATGGGCACAACGGAACGCCAAAAGTCTGTAGCAAAAGCCTTAAGTAAGAAGGGTAGTTTGGGCAGGAATACTTTCAATCCCGGACCTTTCAAAAACACGACAGTAACTTTGCCCCGAAGATATAACGTAAATTTATAGTGAATTTTCACTCAGTGACGCGAGCTTGCTTGTGAATTGCTTAGGAATTCGCAGGGGTAACCGTACGACAGTGACAAAGTCAGGAACGGGACGAGATATATACATCACCGCCGTATCGCAGCGATTATTAGCCGAGCGACACGACGAGTATAACTGTTAACAACTTAAAGCTTAAGGGCGTAGGAACGTAAATTCCCCGCCTTGCTGTTGCAACTGTTGAAGGAGCTACAGGTAAGCGTGCTTTAGGGACATCGCGCAGGTGTCGTTTCGTTCGTTTTCGCTTTTGCAACAGGTGGGGATCGCCACGCAGAGCGGCACGTTAAACCACGAACAGCGGCGAATTTATCATGCTTCAGTGAACTATTTTTTCGGTGGTGAGAATTGCCATATTGCGAATTGCCGAAGGTTGTGGTGCGTGCGTTGCGGGCCCCTCGCAGCTTCTCTCGCGCCCCGTCCGTCATCTCGACAGACACTACACGTCGTCCGTGGGAGCCCCGGCTGGAGCTCGACTTTGTGCGCACCTCGCACAGCGGTTCCCGTGAGGATCTTCAGGTGAGACGCCTACTCTGGCGCCTGGCCCGGATTCCCACAGGGACCGCAGCCCGCTACTGCGGGGTCGTGTTCCGCGTTTCGTGCGCGGGGCATTTACAGACGCTTGAGCTGTCATTTCGTGACGCGACCACCCTTGGTCGCTGCCAGACGTTTGGAAACCCAGCTCACGAGTAAATTCATAGGTTTTCCCCCCGCTGTGACACGCAAGCTTCCGACATTTCCACACAGGCTCTCAGGCTATCATTGTAAACTTACAGTCATGACGAGAAACGGATCGACAAGGTCATCGACGCGACGATTGGGCATCACGGCACGCTCAGACGCCCTAGACGATTCCTTTACGATGGCAATCAGCTGTCACTTCGGCTACCGCGCTTGTCATGCTGGGCCAGCAGGTCATCAGCGAGAGCCTAAGAGTGACACAAAAACGATCAGGCGCACCATCAGTGCAAGAACGCTTAAGTTAATCTAGCGGCAGATACGAATGGGCACAACGGAACGCCAAAAGTCTGTAGCAAAAGCCTTAAGTAAGAAGGGTAGTTTGGGCAGGAATACTTTCAATCCCGGACCTTTCAAAAACACGACAGTAACTTTGCCCCGAAGATATAACGTAAATTTATAGTGAATTTTCACTCAGTGACGCGAGCTTGCTTGTGAATTGCTTAGGAATTCGCAGGGGTAACCGTACGATGGGCCAGCAGGTCATCAGCGAGAGCCTAAGAGTGACACAAAAACGATCAGGCGCACCATCAGTGCAAGAACGCTTGAGTTAATCTAGCGGCAGATACGAATGGGCACAACGGAACGCCAAAAGTCTGTAGCAAAAGCCTTAAGTAAGAAGGGTAGTTTGGGCAGGAATACTTTCAATCCCGGACCTTTCAAAAACACGACAGTAACTTTGCCCCGAAGATATAACGTAAATTTATAGTGAATTTTCACTCAGTGACGCGAGCTTGCTTGTGAATTGCTTAGGAATTCGCAGGGGTAACCGTACGACAGTGACAAAGTCAGGAACGGGACGAGATATATACATCACCGCCGTATCGCAGCGATTATTAGCCGAGCGACACGACGAGTATAACTGTTAACAACTTAAAGCTTAAGGGCGTAGGAACGTAAATTCCCCGCCTTGCTGTTGCAACTGTTGAAGGAGCTACAGGTAAGCGTGCTTTAGGGACATCGCGCAGGTGTCGTTTCGTTCGTTTTCGCTTTTGCAACAGGTGGGGATCGCCACGCATGGTTGGCCCCCCAGTGTTAAGGAGACGTTATACTGATATTTGGTAACTTTTGGAAGCAGAATACGAGTTCCTTCTTTGAAAAAAAATAGTATTTCTGACGTAAAAATTGCGCATAGTTTCCCAAAAGTACAGCTCTCCCCCTTCAGTATAACGCAAGTCACAGTGTGGCCGTGGCTGAACGCGCGGAGGTGTTCAGGAAACGCTCATTGATACCAATTGTGCCAGGGGCACGACGACAGATGCTCGGAGATATGTTTTTGATTGAACGTGCAAAGGTACACAATTCGGGTTTTATAATATACTACTGCGGGGTCGTGTTCCGCGTTTCGTGCGCGGGGCATTTACAGACGCTTGAGCTGTCATTTCGTGACGCGACCACCCTTGGTCGCTGCCAGACGTTTGGAAACCCAGCTCACGAGTAAATTCATAGGTTGGTAGCCGTTCGCATGCTGTGCTTGTCGGGCTGTGCCCAGTGCTCCTGGGCTGCCGTCGCTTTTTACGCTCCTTTCCGCGCGCCCAAGGCTGCGCACTTCAACACGAAAGTTCTTGGGCTCTGGTGAATTGCCGGACCTCTCCATAAAGAAATTTTTAAAACACTCTCCACATCGCTGCCCACGCCGTCACCCGCAATGCTGCTTCAACTACGAGTTCAACGCGCACGCTCTTTTCAGTCATCGCACTCCAACTACAAGTTCAACACGCACGCACTCTTCAGTTATCGCACTCCGACTACGAGTTCAACACGCACGTGTCACAACTTCGCACACTTACCACGCAAACCCCTTTTACAGACCCGCAACCCCCCTTCGGGGAGGGGGCGACAAACCCCCATTAGCAAGCCCCGCAAAAGACCCCAATCAAATCACAACTGCAACTGCCATACCTCGATACCGCACCAATCCTTTTTCCCCGCTGTGACACGCAAGCTTCCGACATTTCCACACAGGCTCTCAGGCTATCGTTGTAAACTTACAGTCATGACGAGAAACGGATCGACAAGGTCATCGACGCGACGATTGGGCATCACGGCACGCTCAGACGCCCTCGACGATTCCTTTACGATGGCAATCAGCTGTCACTTCGGCTACCGCGCTTGTCATGCTGGGCCAGCAGGTCATCAGCGAGAGCCTAAGAGTGACACAAAAACGATCAGGCGCACCATCAGTGCAAGAACGCTTGAGTTAATCTAGCGGCAGATACGAATGGGCACAACGGAACGCCAAAAGTCTGTAGCAAAAGCCTTAAGTAAGAAGGGTAGTTTGGGCAGGAATACTTTCAATCCCGGACCTTTCAAAAACACGACAGTAACTTTGCCCCGAAGATATAACGTAAATTTATAGTGAATTTTCACTCAGTGACGCGAGCTTGCTTGTGAATTGCTTAGGAATTCGCAGGGGTAACCGTACGATGGGCCAGCAGGTCATCAGCGAGAGCCTAAGAGTGACACAAAAACGATCAGGCGCACCATCAGTGCAAGAACGCTTGAGTTAATCTAGCGGCAGATACGAATGGGCACAACGGAACGCCAAAAGTCTGTAGCAAAAGCCTTAAGTAAGAAGGGTAGTTTGGGCAGGAATACTTTCAATCCCGGACCTTTCAAAAACACGACAGTAACTTTGCCCCGAAGATATAACGTAAATTTATAGTGAATTTTCACTCAGTGACGCGAGCTTGCTTGTGAATTGCTTAGGAATTCGCAGGGGTAACCGTACGACAGTGACAAAGTCAGGAACGGGACGAGATATATACATCACCGCCGTATCGCAGCGATTATTAGCCGAGCGACACGACGAGTATAACTGTTAACAACTTAAAGCTTAAGGGCGTAGGAACGTAAATTCCCCGCCTTGCTGTTGCAACTGTTGAAGGAGCTACAGGTAAGCGTGCTTTAGGGACATCGCGCAGGTGTCGTTTCGTTCGTTTTCGCTTTTGCAACAGGTGGGGATCGCCACGCAGAGCGGCACGTTAAACCACGAACAGCGGCGAATTTATCATGCTTCAGTGAACTACTTTTTCGGTGGTGAGAATTGCCATATTGCGAATTGCCGAAGGTTGTGGTGCGTGCGTTGCGGGCCCCTCGCAGCTTCTCTCGCGCCCCGTCCGTCATCTCGACAGACACTACACGTCGTCCGTGGGAGCCCCGGCTGGAGCTCGACTTTGTGCGCACCTCGCACAGCGGTTCCCGTGAGGATCTTCAGGTGAGACGCCTACTCTGGCGCCTGGCCCGGATTCCCACAGGGACCGCAGCCCGCTACTGCGGGGTCGTGTTCCGCGTTTCGTGCGCGGGGCATTTACAGACGCTTGAGCTGTCATTTCGTGACGCGACCACCCTTGGTCGCTGCCAGACGTTTGGAAACCCAGCTCACGAGTAAATTCATAGGTTGGTAGCCGTTCGCATGCTGTGCTTGTCGGGCTGTGCCCAGTGCTCCTGGGCTGCCGTCGCTTTTTACGCTCCTTTCCGCGCGCCCAAGGCTGCGCACTTCAACACGAAAGTTCTTGGGCTCTGGTGAATTGCCGGACCTCTCCATAAAGAAAATTTTTAAAACACTCTCCACATCGCTGCCCACGCCGTCACCCGCAATGCTGCTTCAACTACGAGTTCAACGCGCACGCTCTTTTCAGTCATCGCACTCCAACTACAAGTTCAACACGCACGCACTCTTCAGTTATCGCACTCCGACTACGAGTTCAACACGCACGTGTCACAACTTCGCACACTTACCACGCAAACCCCTTTTACAGACCCGCAACCCCCCTTCGGGGAGGGGGCGACAAACCCCCATTAGCAAGCCCCGCAAAAGACCCCAATCAAATCACAACTGCAACTGCCATACCTCGATACCGCACCAATCCTTTTTCCCCGCTGTGACACGCAAGCTTCCGACATTTCCACACAGGCTCTCAGGCTATCGTTGTAAACTTACAGTCATGACGAGAAACGGATCGACAAGGTCATCGACGCGACGATTGGGCATCACGGCACGCTCAGACGCCCTCGACGATTCCTTTACGATGGCAATCAGCTGTCACTTCGGCTACCGCGCTTGTCATGCTGGGCCAGCAGGTCATCAGCGAGAGCCTAAGAGTGACACAAAAACGATCAGGCGCACCATCAGTGCAAGAACGCTTGAGTTAATCTAGCGGCAGATACGAATGGGCACAACGGAACGCCAAAAGTCTGTAGCAAAAGCCTTAAGTAAGAAGGGTAGTTTGGGCAGGAATACTTTCAATCCCGGACCTTTCAAAAACACGACAGTAACTTTGCCCCGAAGATATAACGTAAATTTATAGTGAATTTTCACTCAGTGACGCGAGCTTGCTTGTGAATTGCTTAGGAATTCGCAGGGGTAACCGTACGATGGGCCAGCAGGTCATCAGCGAGAGCCTAAGAGTGACACAAAAACGATCAGGCGCACCATCAGTGCAAGAACGCTTGAGTTAATCTAGCGGCAGATACGAATGGGCACAACGGAACGCCAAAAGTCTGTAGCAAAAGCCTTAAGTAAGAAGGGTAGTTTGGGCAGGAATACTTTCAATCCCGGACCTTTCAAAAACACGACAGTAACTTTGCCCCGAAGATATAACGTAAATTTATAGTGAATTTTCACTCAGTGACGCGAGCTTGCTTGTGAATTGCTTAGGAATTCGCAGGGGTAACCGTACGACAGTGACAAAGTCAGGAACGGGACGAGATATATACATCACCGCCGTATCGCAGCGATTATTAGCCGAGCGACACGACGAGTATAACTGTTAACAACTTAAAGCTTAAGGGCGTAGGAACGTAAATTCCCCGCCTTGCTGTTGCAACTGTTGAAGGAGCTACAGGTAAGCGTGCTTTAGGGACATCGCGCAGGTGTCGTTTCGTTCGTTTTCGCTTTTGCAACAGGTGGGGATCGCCACGCAGAGCGGCACGTTAAACCACGAACAGCGGCGAATTTATCATGCTTCAGTGAACTATTTTTTCGGTGGTGAGAATTGCCATATTGCGAATTGCCGAAGGTTGTGGTGCGTGCGTTGCGGGCCCCTCGCAGCTTCTCTCGCGCCCCGTCCGTCATCTCGACAGACACTACACGTCGTCCGTGGGAGCCCCGGCTGGAGCTCGACTTTGTGCGCACCTCGCACAGCGGTTCCCGTGAGGATCTTCAGGTGAGACGCCTACTCTGGCGCCTGGCCCGGATTCCCACAGGGACCGCAGCCCGCTACTGCGGGGTCGTGTTCCGCGTTTCGTGCGCGGGGCATTTACAGACGCTTGAGCTGTCATTTCGTGACGCGACCACCCTTGGTCGCTGCCAGACGTTTGGAAACCCAGCTCACGAGTAAATTCATAGGTTGGTAGCCGTTCGCATGCTGTGCTTGTCGGGCTGTGCCCAGTGCTCCTGGGCTGCCGTCGCTTTTTACGCTCCTTTCCGCGCGCCCAAGGCTGCGCACTTCAACACGAAAGTTCTTGGGCTCTGGTGAATTGCCGGACCTCTCCATAAAGAAATTTTTAAAACACTCTCCACATCGCTGCCCACGCCGTCACCCGCGATGCTGCTTCAACTACGAGTTCAACGCGCACGCTCTTTTCAGTCATCGCACTCCAACTACAAGTTCAACACGCACGCACTCTTCAGTTATCGCACTCCGACTACGAGTTCAACACGCACGCACTCTTCAGTTATCGCACTCCGACTACGAGTTCAACGCGCACGCTCTTGTCGATCACCGCACTTCGGCTACAAGTTCAGCGCGCCCGCACACCCAGCCTCCTTGCTACACCCTCCACGTCAGCTTCGTCACGACCCAGATACTGCTATAGCGACGCAACCCTGCCACGTCAGCAATGTCGCTACAGCCCATATACCACCATCGCGACAGCTGTCACAACTTCGCACACTTACCACGCAAACCCCTTTTACAGACCCGCAACCCCCCTTCGGGGGGAAGGGGGGGAGGGGGGGGCGATGAACCCCCACCAGAAAGCCCGGAAAAGACCCCATGTC
>LGRX02003946.1:0-11030 GCA_001247695.2 Cymbomonas tetramitiformis | reverse complement strand
GTCCTGCAGCACCGCGTTTGTGTAGTGAGCCATGGCGGCTGCTTGGCTCGGTCTCGTGCAGAATGCGGCGGCGGTGCAGAAGGCTCTGATCACATCCGCGCTCAGCCTGAACCCGTTCGTTGAAGGCGACGTCATACTTGTCCCTATTCCTGCGTAACACCCATTTGGCCTCCTCCTTAACCTGTTGGATGCAGGAGACTTCATACCTGTCTCTATTACTGTGCAACACCCATTTCGCCTCCTCCTTACCCCGTTCATTTTTCTCCTCCTTACCCTCCTGCTGCCTTCATCCTCTCCTGAGATCTCCCCAGCCCGGCTCCCACGGGGCTGGTGCTATATACTGTGTTGTTGTCCCTGGGAATCGATGGGTGAAAAGATCGTGCTGCCAGTCATATTTCATCCGGGGTGGAATTCTGTGCAATGCCTGGCCATGGATGCCTGCGGGGTGGAATACTGTCCAATGCCTGGCCGAGGGGTGTGGGGGCGAGAATGGAGTGGGGATGGGGAAGCTCTGGGGGTCTCGGCTTGTGGAGTGCAGCTTGAATTCCGACACAAAGAAGGTACAAGATCCTTGTTTCGGAGTTTCCCCGGCACGCCAAACCCCGCCTCAGTCATCGGTCGAGCACAGTTCTTCTTGTGTCTGCGGTGTGGCATCCGCCGCGCGGGGGCCAGTTCTTCCGAATTGGTGATCGCGCAGTGACACTTTGCGATTGGTTGAACACCTAGTTTGGGCATTTATGGCAGCACGCCAATCAGCACACAGACGAGAGCAGACCTGGACCCTGCGATCTTTGCTCGTGGCAGAAACACACTCAGGCAAATCGACGCAATGCACCCAGCAGGTGGGGCGGCTGGCTTGGGGATTGATGCAACACAACTCAATCGTGTGGGGCTGGATAAGGGGTGAATGGAACACGGCCCAATCGTGTGGGGCTGGATAAGTGAATGGAACACGCCCACCTGTGTGGGCTGGATAAGGGGTGAATGGGAACACGGCCCAATCGTGGGGCTGGATAAGGTGAATGGAACACGGCCCAATCGTGGCTGATAAGGGTTGGAATGGAACACGGCCCAATCGTGTGGGGCTGACAAGGGGTGAATGAACACGGCCCAACGTGTGGGGCTGGGATAAGGGGTGAATGGAACACGGCCCAATTGTGTGGGCTGGGGATAAGGTAATGGAAATTCACGCCCAATCGTGGGCTGGACAAGGGGTGAATGGAATACGCCCAATCGTGGTGGGCTGGATAAGGGGTGAATGGAATGCCCAATCGTAGGGGCTGGATAAGGGGTGAATGGAACACGGCCCAATTCCGTGGGGCTTGACAAGGTGAATGGAACACGGCCCAATCAAATGATAAGGGGCTTAATGGAACACGGCCCAATCGTGGTGGGGCCGATAAGGGGTGAATGCGGAACACGCCCAATCGTGTGGGGCTGATAAGGGGTGAATGGAACACGCCCAATCGTGGGGCTGGATATAAGAATTTGCGGAACACGGCCCAATCGTGTGGGGCTGGATAAGGGGTGAATGGAACACGGCCCAATCGTGTGGGGCTGGATAAGGGGTGCATGGAACGCAGAATGTGCACGATTAGGGGCCGGTGGAGCACAACCCCACATGATGGTGCGGGGTCTGAAAAGGGAGCGCAATCGTGTGGAACTATCAAGTTCACTGTCTCTATCAATAATGCAGGATCATTCTGAAATGTTGGACAAGAGGCACGCGCATTCAGCATGTGGGTAGATGTGGAGGGAGACGAGTGGGTGAGGCACCATGCACTGAGGGGGGAGGGGGAGACAAATTATCTGATTATCAAATGAACGGGGGGTTATCTTTAGGAAATCTGTAAAATGGTGGCCCGAGCAGGGGAGGAGGCGAAGAAGAGCATCCGTACACACCGGAAAAAGGTTTCCCTAAGCCCCCATCCCCCCTAATCTCGTCTCATTACTAGCTATTTTCCCGAGCAGTTGCTCGGGGTGTCCAGCTTGTGGACATGCACACGTGGAGCACATGGAGGGCGTTACGGAACACTGCGTTTGTTTCTTGCTGTGCAGGGCGCACGAGGAGCGGTGTGATCTGGGTTGTCGCGGAGGGCGCACGAGGAGCGGTGTGATCTGGGTTCTTGCGGAGGGCGCACGAGGAGCGGTGTGATCTGGGTTCTTGCGGAGGGCGCACGAGGAGCGGTGTGATCTGGGTTGTTGCGGAGGGCGCACGAGGAGCGGTGTGATCTGGGTTGTTGCGGAGGGCGCACGAGGAGCGGTGTGATCTGGGTTGTTGCGGAGGGCGCACGAGGAGCGGTGTGATCTGGGTTGCTGTGCTGTCTACGTTTCTTGCTCAGGCAATGGATTTATTGAAGAAAGCTGAGAAAGCCGGTACCTCCGAGGACGTTGTCAAGAGGGAGGAGAAACAGGTTTGTGACTTGCGGGCAAATGGTGGGCTTTTGAATGCTTCTTGGAGTGAAGTGCTGTGCATCCTCGATTCACATAGAGTGGATGACAGAGTCATTGTGAGTTCCACGGACAGTAAAAGAGCCGCGAATGAAGTTCACCCGAGCAAGGCCTGACATAACCTTTTGTGGCAATTTTGTGGCCATGTTTAGCAGTAGTTGGGATGCGCGATTCGCATACAAGGGGCGATGTTTTGTCTTGGGCAGGTGCAAAATATTATCGATGAGAGGACCAAGGCAGTGGATGCAATATGCAACAAGAAGCACAAGGCTGTAATGGAGGCCTCGTAATGCTTCACCTACTCAAAGGCGACTCAAAGGCGGTGAGCTATGAGCTGCCAGTACAGAGATTAGGAGAAGACTGGCTTTTAGAGTCGAGAGGAAATCGTGAGAAACTAGACTTTCTATCATCTAACTTTTTCGGGAAATATGTCATTCAGTATTTGAGCGAGACTCGCCATTGGAATCAGTGACAAAGTCAGTAGTTTGAAGTGATGATTGTTTGACACCTTCCTAGATTTCTGCTCATCTGTGTTAAGCGAGGTCAAGGGTCTCTTTGAACCCACTCTTTGAACTTATATATTTTGTGTTACATTGGCACGATGGTGCCTGAGTCGCAAAAATGTAGAGCAATATATTATTGTGATCAAATGTGGACATCGTCTGTAAAGTGTGAACGTGGTATCCTATTCTTCCTAGGTTTGAGTATCACACATACGAGCCAAATCGGTGGCGACAGTTCTGGACATGATGACACAGTGTTACCGGCGAAAACCATGGTAGGCGCTTGTAAAGGTCAACAGGGTGTATTGTGTCACGGCTCCATGCAGTCTGCAGTCTGTATTGTTCGTTCGATCGAAGCGGGGGGACATCTGAGCCGCTATCCGAAGTTCCGAACCCGCTAGAACACCTCTCGCGTTCCACACCGTGAAACCCCCGTTTCAGCGGTGTCAATTAATGAACTGACTAAGAACATCCGCACTCTCTCAACACAAGAATATGTTTCATACAACCTATTTCAGACGGTAGGAAGCTTGCCCGCTCAGATTTGGTCACTTGAAGCGGATCTAGAGATCCCCGCTTCGAGTGGCGAGGAGCGGTATACGGGATCCTCAAAACGGCATTCCCTTGCTGTTCTCTCCAAGGGAGCACTTTAAAATATTGATAATAACTTACCTAACATATATTTCACGTTGTACACGCGCAGATGCGCTTCATTCGCTCATTCCGTTCATGGCTCGAGCACCGGGGCACCCGCGGGATGGCGCCGATGCTATGTGCTAAATACGCAAAAAAAAAAAAAAAAACATATGGCGGGCACACCAAGAGACCTTGCAGCCACTCTTTGCTACAATGCATCAAATTACCTAGAACCGCATCATGCGAGAACGAAATCAGCCGTTAACATTGTAGATCAAATCTAAATCTTCGCCGTTTCCAGCCGGGTCAATGGGGAAAGCAATTGCCCACCTCCGCCTAAGCCCTAGCTGCCTCCCCCTTGAGTTGAAAATAAAAATTGAGCGGGGCATTTGCGTGCAAACACGCGGAACAGCGCACGTGGGACGGCCCCAGAAATCGTCTAGAAAGAACTGTTTTCCAGTGGCGATAATTATAGATCTGTCGCCGACATCGTGTTCATTATGTGCGATACTCACTAGGTTATGGGCTCATGACCTTCGTCGAATTGCATGGGAAACGCTGAGGCATAAGTTGCATCTGTGATGAGAGCAACAATACTGAGGTTTCATATCTATATTTTGTATACGTAACTGCGATTTTGAAAGCGTGTAGTGTACGAGAGGTCCAACGCGCGGAGTGAAATGGTATGTGAATGAATGGCAGAATGCCATCGGCGACTCTCGGTGTGTTTGTCCGAACGAATCAAAAGAGAATGGTGCAGGGTAACACGCCATGCATGACGCAGCGAGCATACTGTTTAAATAACCGGGATGACCGGCAGGCCCTTTTCGGCATTAACAAGGGCCTTATTGCGATGCTCATTATGAACTGGGGCAATATTAGATATGCTCGAGGTACACAATGGTATAGCTACGAGTAATATATTTATGATGTCAGGAAAGAATAACCAATATATTAACTGATAATTGGGATAGCATATCCTCACAATATTATTCCAAACTTGAGTAGGACCAGTGAAGATCGTGGCGAGTAACGCGACCCCAAGGGATGCGGTATTCATGACCGCCAGTGGAGGATAAGGTGAACACGGTATCGGCAAGGACGTTGGCATGGTCAGAATGCATGTTGGGGCAAAGAGGTTGGGAAACTGCTGGCTCTGTGCGAGCCTCCGCGGTGCTCGCATGCGAGGCAACCAAATGCGACGCAAAGTCGAACATGCAGCGCGCATGCCCACGAAGGGACATGCGTGAAAAGCAGGACATGCCTCACCAACAGAAAAGCAATATACAACGGACGGGCTAGGTTAATTAGAAGTCTGCGTTAGAGAAGTAACATCGTTCCACAGCAGGATCCCCGGCGAGTTGCGTCCATATAGGGAGTCAATGTCTGTTGTAAAGTACCCAAAAGAAACCGCAATCGCTAGTGGGTGGGAGCCAGCGCCGAAAATGGGCTCGGAAGGTGAGAGGTAGATCTAGAGCGTGTTCCTCACACAAAGAGTAGAACTCCAAGCGCCAGTGGCGCACGCGAGGAACGGCGTAATTCGTCGTCTGTCGAATGGACGCAGGGTTATAAGGACGAGCAGCTTCCAGCTCCGCGTCTGGAGGGAGCAGTTCAACCGCCATAAGCGCAGCCACCAACCCGAAAAACAGAAATGTTTACAAGGAGGTACTCTAGAAATGCAAAGGGTTTTCGTGCGAAAAGAGAATCTCATGTAACGCACGCTGATGCAGGTACGATTTCGCCAGAAATCGCCGGCGAAACGAAAGCGACGACGCTTGCATCACGCCTTGACGATGTCACGTCGCGATTTCGGGTCACGATGCCACGACCTGGTCATGACATCCTTCCCACCCAGTGTTCAATAGGCTTTATCCCTACAACGTTCACCATGTAGTGAGGCGTACGATCTGACCTCACCACTGGCCTGGGCTGCCAGCCCTCACATATGATAGATGATACGACCCGGCCCTCCGGTCTCGCCACCTTGCCCATTACAGAGCGAAACTGATGGTTCTGAAACAGGTTGCTCCAATATGCTCTCAATCGATGAGCATACGAACCGGTAGCATAATGTTTGGGGAATAAAAAAGTGCTAAATGGGGAATAGAAATTATGTCCATTTCTGGGGAATAGATTATATGTCACATGCCATCTATCGTTTGTACTATCTATGAACTATCACTACTGTACACTAGGTGTCCACCGCTCGTGTCCACCGCGGAGGTACAAGCGCAAGCGGTTCAGCGTGTGCAATATTTTGCGTCTGGCACACCCCCTTCTTCTAAACAATTTATTGCATGTAGCATGAAGCATAATTTTTCCACCATTCGATTCTAAAGCGTTTGTATTCATTAGGTGAATACCTTTCGTTTGAGCTATCGATTGGCCCCATCCGCAACCGCATCAGCTTAGCATTCAGTCGCGACTGCAAGCTAAGTTGGTGCGGTGTGAGATGGTTTCAACCACTTGCGGCTTTGCATAATAGGGGTTTTCGTGAGAATCTTCTCACGAAACTTGGCAGTGATATTGTTCATAGCAATATCAGTGCACCCTCAAGAGCATATGGCAAGCCGTTGAGTATATTAAAGAGCCGCGTGCTGGCATGATGCCTTTTGGGTTTGAAACCCAAACCCAAACATGCCAGGTTCAAAGCGTCGTGCGCAGAGCTAGAATCCGTGTTGCATACAGAAACGTGCAAGCGCATCGAGAGACGTGACAAAAAAGACGACCGCGATGAACGAGAAGGCGTGGCTCCGAAGGTGGGTTGGAATCTTGGTTGGTGGTTCAACATGGGGAGAACAGTGCAGCAGTGGGGCTTCTCCAAGAAGAAGGACGGAACGTCTGCTTTCTGCTTGAAGCATCCGTTTTTCAACAACAGAGGCGTATATCTAGACGACCCTTTAGTTTCGAAGAGCAACCCATATTGGAAGAAGGAAATCTTTATGCTGGCTGGGAAACTGTTGAAGTGTGTCGATGCGCGTTACCACGGCGTCCACGAGGATTGGTGCCTTTACGTTTCGTGCATGATGAGCGACATGTGCGAGGTAGGTAGGCACACAGACAAGCACGACGTATCGCACCAATATAACATTTTCCTAGGTAGGTTTCAAAACGCCGTGTACGAGGTCGAGTCGCCGTACAACGACGAGGTGAAACGCTTCTCTGAAACGCATAAAGTTTTCAAATCTGACGCAAGGTGCAAGCATAGGATCAATTCCACTGGTTTTACTGGAGTGCGATATTGTGTTACTTTTTACAAAATGTACGATCGAACACAGAAGAAGCAAGATCCTATATGTTGGCCACCAACATATATCTAAGGAACTTGTATCCGTGGGGAGAAGTTGTCCTTGAAGAATTCCGGAGTCAAGCCCCTGGAGTCAACCCGACAAAACTTAGTAGAACTTTCTCCTGTGTCCTTATTAATACAACACCATTCACACTACCGTAGAGCGGCAAACTTGTCATGCGCCAAGATCATAGTTGCGCAAGAGTTGCAAATCTTGCATAGTGTATTACCTTTTTGCCTGATAGCATTTTCCGATCCCGTCCAACAATAGTGCGCACTCCGATGCTCACGGCATGTAAGCAAGCAAAACCAGTACAAGGCCCTGGATAGGGACTTGAAGTTGAAAGCACGTTTAGAAAGGGTTGAATTATGTCTTGCATTTGCCAAGTAGCGACCACATTATTGTAATGATAAGGTGGAAAGGTGCCCGTAAGCAAGTGTCTTTGGCAAGGAAGGTAGTTGAAGTTCCCTCGAGTTAGAACAAGCTTACCCCAAGGCATACCCTCAGTGTGTTCAATATAAACATACTCGTTTTGAAAGTCCCGTATTGGTGTACGGTCCCTATCCTGACTTTCCCATACCTGTACGGACGCACTATGCTTGAAACGAAATCCACAATTCTCGACATATGCATCAAGCCCTGTGCCGTTAAAGGCAGTTAGTTGGAAGAAAGGGTGTTCCTTCGTGGCGGTGAACACGCGTGACATGTCTAGTACAACGACGCCCGCCTTTGTCGCAAGAAAGGCACACCCTAGTGTACTTTTTCGGAGGCTTCCTCATGTTTGCAATAACCAAGTGAACAGATGGGTGGGGGGGGGGATAATACAAACGGTGATATTACACGCATGTGCGTGTGACATATAATCTATTCCCCAGAAAGGGACAGAATTTCTATTCCCCGTTTAGCACGTTTCTATTCCTCGAAAACCATTTTTCCATACGGGTCGAACCTGCCCGTGCTGCGTCAAATGACACTGATTGGCCAATCACACTGGCGATATAAGGGAACACCTCGTCTCCGATCTTGGTCCCTGGACTGTGTGCCAATGGAGACACGTTCTCCAAAATGTACCCTGGGGGCCGCTGTCTCTGCAACTGCTGCAGCGTGGATACCAGTCGCACCACCTCGTAGAATAATTTACTGTGTCTGCCGGCCGGACCCTTGAGCGTCCCGGCTGGCGAAAGGTCTTGGCAAGGAAATACACACACCATGACCCATTGTTGCCCTCGGAGGGCCCCCGCTCGGATGAAGTCAGCGCTGGTAGTGTCATGAAGGTCACGTGGTAGCACTCCCAGTTCCACTGCATCTGGTGAAATAAGATCTGGATAACGCCTCACCAGCGCTGCACACCTGGCTCTAGCCACTGCTTGGCTGCTCGATGATATATCTTGATACAAGTATCGTGTTACCTTCATTCCATTGCGGAGCAGCATTTCCAGGCCAGCACAGAGGCCTCCACACGGCTCATAGCATACCACACCTTCTTCACGAGCTTGTGAGAAGAATTGCTTGCCCAATATATAGGTCTCTGGTGTCCACCTTCTCAGGCTTCAGGATGCGTTCGCCTTCAAAGTGTTCGCTGCTGTACACAGCAGAAGTGCCCTCTCCATGCGTACCTCGCGTGGGTCGCACCAAGCTCAGCGCCTTCCAAGTTGCTCTTGCTAGCCTCCCAGAATCGACGCTCGGGCGCGCTCAACCGGATTTGGATCGCCCGGATTCAAATCCCACATTTTCCGCGACAAATGTGACATTCAATCCCACGCAGAACTCCTCAAAGTTTCAAGAACCTGGGCCGAAACGTATGCCACGTCAGTATCCACGCATGCAATTATGATGGAATATTTTGCATGAAAAGCATTTTCCGAACCAATGCTCACGCCGCGATTGGCATGACCTGGCAGTTGAAATCAGGCAATCTGTCTTTAATTTGAAATCAATTTTATTACAATTATTGTTCCTGTAAATTCACAATATCGCGAATTTTTATTTCTTTAAAACATACGAAGTCGGGGGGTCGCGGTGTCAAGTCCGGGGGGTCCACTCCGAATGCTGTCCGCGTGACAATGAGCATCGCATATGCCGAACCGAGACTGTGGCGAATAATACAAAACATTGTCGTTCTGTACAGTTTATGTCGTTTTGTACAGTGCTTAACAGTGGTGGCTAATGTTTTTTTCCAGCCACGCACTCGAAAGGTTCTGAATTTCGGACAGAATAAATCGACGTATCAACGAACAAATATGCCGAAAAGACAGTGCACCCACGATGAAAGTACATTTGACCGAGGTTTATGCACCGTGTGTCGTTCTGAGCAATCTCAGATGCGAGCGAAACAACGCGCTCGCATCCCAGATCGCAATACGTAGATGAGGAGTGCAAGTAGCTTTCATTTGCGTCTGCAAGAGACGTACTTGCCCGATGTTTCCATCGAGACAAATTGGACAGAGTCTATTTTTAATGACGTTTTCGAAGACAGAGGGCGACTGAGCAGAGCAGTTGTGGAAGCGGAACACGTTCGCCAACTGCTCACCAAGTTCAATGTCACGAACTTCAAAGACTTGAAGAAGATTAAAAGTAGGGTGATAGTTGACTTATTTGCAGCGGGTTCTGGAATTATGGGACACGTGAAAAATATCCTACAGACAGATTTTCAAGAAAAGTGTACTCTTATGTCGGTGGACCACCAAGCTATGGCAAAGTCAATAAAGGGGTGGCAAGCCAAGGACATCTTCGACCCGAAAGACTGGGGGGGTCTTTTAAATGCGAACTACATCTGCGCACCACCCTCGAGTGGAATGAGCGACGCTGCATTCGTTTTCTACGCGGCTGAGTGCCGGGACTTTTGCGCATTTCTTTTGCCAAAGCACTGGCTCGCTGACCGCAGCTATCCATTGCGGAGGCTTTGGTGGGGACAACAACAAAAGAAGAAAACAGTTTACATTATTCCGTCAGCGAAAGACCTAAGTTGGCATGTGTGCGTGAGGTACACGCGCAAAGGCCTAGACCTATTCTCTGGGAATGACATGAAACCTCACTGTTCCGTCTTAGTAGAGTCACTCTACGAAGATAGAAAAGCGAAGAAGACAGCAGGGGGGAATGCAACGAGCGAGAGCGACTCCCTAGAGCTCGCGTTGCAAGATGCTGTAAGCCAAGATGGGCTTTAGATCGCTGTATGCTCGGCATGCACAACCGCTGGATGGCACATGCCGAGATAGACATATGATATAAAGTAAATTTGAATACAAAATATGATATGTCTTGAATGCTTGAAAATGCTTGTGCGTGCTGTGCGTGTGATATGCGTGATAATGAACTTTGGGTTTCTTGCTTGTGTAGACGTGGGGCCACCACTGTTAAGCACTGTACAAAACGACATAAACTGCACAGAACGACATTATTCTGTATTAAAAACCACTGGCGCAGCACTGGCGCACGAGCGGACTGCCCGCGCCGCCCAAAATGGTCACCATCCCGCATTCGGTTTGTCGCGGGCACTTCGTCATCGTCATAGATTATGGGGTGGGGATGGGGTCTGATTCTGTGTGGCGATTTTATTGAAAGGAATTTTCGCGAATTAATTCCTCCGTTCAACACACCCTGAATGCACTTAAAATAATAATTTGTCCACGAGAAACATACCGATCGGTCGGATTAAATATCTGAGCGACAATGTCGTTCGTGCGATGGTAAGTGAAGGCCTCGACGAAGACTTGCGCTACTCACCGTCCGAAACGCGGCTATCTGACGGGCGAAACGAATTTGCAGCGTATCGTATGATGAACGATGTGGAGCAGACGTGGCAGAAGATTTTGTTCCTCTCTCCGAACTCTCCAAGACAGCTTTGGGTCACGTTACAAGGGCCGTGTGGCGCCTATACGGCACTATTCTTTAGACGTGGAAATTAAATGCCCAATTAAACAAGACATGGTGGCATGCACGTGGAAAGTAGTCATATCAATACTGGTTCAATTTCCTTTTGAAAGTGGTAGCATGTGGGATTTAATACCCCGAAAACATCCTTCAAATGTGAATAAAAAACGCAACGCTACAAGCGAGAAATGTTTAGCTACATCATCTATTAGGGCTTGGAAAGACCTTTCCAACGATACCCCATAACATTTCTCGGAGCGCGCGCTTGCTTTTATAATCC
>LGRX02003945.1:0-34004 GCA_001247695.2 Cymbomonas tetramitiformis | reverse complement strand
CCCCACATCTCCCCCGTCATCCTCATCAGTTTCCCCCAATGCCATCAACCCCCCCAAGAAGGCTGGCCACCCGCCTGCTTGCCCCCATCAAGGTGGCCACCCCTCCCTCAGCCAAGGCCATTGCTTGCTCCGGCGAGGCCCCACTCTGCTCCTGAGTCCAGACCCCACCCCCCGGGCCCGGCGACAAAAGGTCATCCCACTCATTCAAGATATCCTCGACACTTGACGCCGCCTGGCTGAGCCCGCCTATGCCTGCCCGCGCCCCTCCAGATCGCGCCTCAGCGGTGCCCCCTCCTTGATCCCCCACAGTGCCCAGATGCTCCACCTCCCGCCGCACGTCCTCCATGCTCTCCAAAAGCCTCGATGCCATCGCGCCTGCCTCGCCTGCCTCATCGGGAGCCTGCCGAGACCGCTCACGCTGCGTTCCCTCAGATTCCTGCGTCCCACCGCCAGACCCATCCTGCGTGGCATAGTCTGTCTCCTCGAACGCGCCCTCCCACGCTCTGTCCATCAGCGCCAACCTCTCCGCCCCTTCCTGTCTCTCCGCCTCGCCCCGATCCAGGTCCGGGCCCATGCCTCCTCCCACACGCCCTCCGCCAGCCCAACGCCACCCACTTCCGGCCGGACATCGCCCTACAGCCCGCCTGATGATCAGCCCTGTAACCCCCCGTGCAAGCGCGAAAGAAAGCAGCCGGACCCACTTCTCCTTCCAGCCCACAGCCCCGCCACGTGCCGCTTCTTCGTCCTCGTCCTCGTCCTCGTCCCCATTGCTGTCCACCTGCTCTTCCCCTTCCGCGTTCGCCTCCATGTACCGCCGCTCCCTGAAGCGCCGCTGCATCTTCCGAAGGAATCCATACGCCGCAGGCCCTAGCCCACCATACACCTCCACCCCAAAGGGGATGAAGTGATGTGGGCGGACATCCCCGTACGTCGCCACCTTGCTCTCCTCTACCTTCTTCGCCGCCCCGGGGGCCATCATGGCCGCTCCCAGGTGCGCGTCTGACATTGGCCGCGCCGTGGCCACATCAAACAGCACATGCTGACCCGGTCCCTCCGCATCCATCACTGTCACATCCGGGCAATGATTCCGTGAGTAGGTCAGGTAGCCCGCGAAGTCATCGTGCAATGCAGACGCCAAGGGATAGGCAGACTTGGCCACCTCGAACAGCACCCTCTGCAGTTTGTGGTGGATGCAAGAGTACCAATTTCCTCCCCCAGCCCCCACTCCCCCCCGGCATGCCAGTAAGTGTGTCCCGGTGGGATCCCGCTCTCCTCCACAATCGGGGCACTCCTCCGACTGGCCAAGGAGGGGCTGCTCCGCATGAAGAATGTGCCGCAGGGCCACCCGGTATTCCGCCGAACTGAACTCCAGAGCTGGGCAGCATGGAACACCCCTCAAGAAAGCAGGCCCAATGCTGTTGAAGGTCACCGAGAAAAGCCAGGGGAGCCGAGACGCCCCCACGTGCCCAGCCAGCCAAAGCCAATCCGCAGAGTGGAGGACAGCATCATAGACCCGTTAGGCACGTTTTTGAGACCTGTTGTAATCACTCAACTTCTTGACGTCGTCCACCTTTGGCACTTGTGGTGGCAAATGCTCATTTGCTCCCCTCGCCTCCCCAATCACCTCCATCGCCTCTGACACCTTCTTCATGGCCGCTTGCAAAGAATTAACATACGGCAAGTCGCTCTCAGCCCCGAGGTCCTCGGTCCCCGCCGTCACTGTTGGAAAGAACTCCCGCATATCCTCCCAGACTTGCGCAAACCAACCAAGCCAGGCTGCACTGCTCACCCTCGCCGCCTTAGTCAGGCCCATCCCATGCGGGAGGGTGGCAAACTCATAGGATAGGAATGCCACGCCAATCCACCGCCAGGCAGCAAGTCCCGCAACGCCCCCTGCATCCTCCTGTCATGCTCCTCAACCGCCTCCCGCATCATCTCCGGCGGCACACCTCGCAGCCAGAACCCCAGCCTCGGGTGGGCACAGAATCGAAGCAGGAGCCCCTGGGCCTGTGCATGCCCAAGCTTGTTCAAGAGGGGCAGGATGCCACATAACTCTCCCACCTTCTTCAACATCTCTGCACTGACCGCCTCTGCCTTCCCCACCGGCACCCCCAAGACATCGATGAAGTCCAGCTCCCCCCGTGCACCCGGCATCCCGGCCTCGAAGCAACTGGCGTCCCCCTCAGGCGAGAAAGCCGCTGACTTCACCGGCTGAATATCCAGGCCAATCGCCACTGCCTCCTCCATATAAGTCTCATACGCAAGCGCCGCTTCAACCGGAGGGCCCAGGAAGAAAGCGTCATCCAAGTAGGCAAAGATGACCACGCTAGGGTGTCCCTCCTGAACCCGCTCCAGCACCACCTGCAACGGGGCAGCCAAGTAAAGTGGCCCCAGGGGGTCCCCCTGCTGCGTGCCCTCCTTCGACTTGACAAATCGCATCACCGAGCCATCAACGCCCCCCAGCCGAAACCCCAGATTTGCCTCCACCCCATAACAAAGGTCCGTCCATGCCCACAGCTCCGGGAAGTCCCGCTCGATAGCCTCAAACATTGCCTCACGGTGCACCTCATTGAAGACATTCCTGGCATCTGCCTTGACACAGACCCATTCCGGGCGCCGGTCCAGGGCCGCCTGAACAGTGTGGACCCCCAGGTCCGCCCCTCCCTTCAACGCAACCCCAATCTGGGCCGCCCGCAGCCCACCATGCTCATCATCCTGTCGACACCCACAAAATCGAGGCCCGAGGGCCTTCGCACGCTGCGTGCATATGACCTTTGCCACTAGCTTCCGGAGAACTTCGCCACACGCAATGGGCCGGACGTTGACGCCGAGGTCGTCCTTTAGCAACGCCACTAACCTAGCGCCTGCCCACCACTCCCGAACCCCCACCGGGGCCCGACCTGCCGCCAGATGGTTGCACACCTCCAACAGTGCATCTCGCCCACCAGAGACATGGACCGCCCACATATGCTCCCAGCGCCACTGAGAGCTGCCCGGTCCCAAGGCTCGCGGCAGATTACGCATTACATCATCGAACGTCTTCTCATGCAGCTCAAGCGCCTGCCCCCGAAGCTCCCGCCGGCGATCCTCTCCCACATCTTGCGTCCTGCCTGTCCCAGCCGGGTGCAACATCTCCAGCTTCAGCAACGTCTCCTCCGTCGCCGGTGCCAGCTTGGCCAACTCCAGCCTCTTTGCTGCCTTTCCCAGCTGCCCCGCCTTCACCAACCGCACAGCATCTCGCAGCACCCGTTCCTCATCCGCCTCGGCCACAGCTCGTCGATCCCCCGGCACCTCCGCATGCAGCCCCTCCCACTCGCCGCGTAGGAAGTGGGCGCAACGCTCCTTAATGACCTGGGCCACACCCTGCTTCACCCCCTGCTGGACCGGCTGAAGAACCAGGCGCGGGAGTAAAAATTAGAGCTTGTAGACCTCGGCGTCCTCTGTGTCCACCCGCATCCTCCGAAGCGCGACCATCACACACTCGGTGAACAGTCCCCACAACTTCTTCGGCACCATCAGGGAAGGGAAGTCGCTCACAGCACACTCGTCGACACTCAGTCCTCGCAGCCATGTCCACCCCGCCTCTCCAAGCCCATCCGGGTCCCCCACCAAGCTCTCGCCTCCGTGCTGCCCCTGCGCCCGCCCCGCCGCCCGTGGATTGCCCCGGCCCCCACTGCCGCCTCCCCCCTGAGCCGGCGCACAACGCTGAGCATAACTAGCCAGACAGCCCCCACCCCGACCTTGATGCTGCCGCAATCCAGTCTCTGAGAGGATATGTCCACAGCTCTGCTCAGGGCACCGCGTGAGCCTCGCCGCAGACAGCAGAAGCCCCGATGCGTCAGGATGGCTCCGCCGAAAATGCTTTGTCAGGGCTCGTCTACTTCCTAGGGCCCCCACCGAGCACCCCGGCACCGAGCAGACCACACCCCCCACCCGCTGTCCTGCCCCCTTCCGCCCGCCATTTCCCTCGAGCTGCGCCGACCCACTAGTCCCTCCCGAGGCACCCCCCAACGGTCTCAGTGGCTCCACAGCCCCTCCCACACCCGCCACATCAGCCCCGCGCTCTGCCCCCACCGTCCTCGTTCCTAACCTTACCCAGTGGACACCCTCACCCGCCACCCCCACGGCCTCCTCACCACCCAACTGTTCCACCGCTACAGCACCACTCCCAAGATCAACGCTAACCCCATCCGAACGCCCCGACAGTTCCAACCGAAGTGACAGACGAGGGCCCTCCACGCCCTCTCCGCTGCTCACTGCCATCCCACCCGCCAGACCATCCACTCCGGCCCGGTCCTCCCCGCTGACCCCCTCAGTTTCGCCACCCGCACCCGCGCCCGCATCCCCCCGAGGCAACCGCCGCCAACCCATAAGCAAGCCCTTTTCCGCCTCCCTGCTCCAGCCACCAACCGTCTTCACCCCGACGCGCCGCCCACCACCCCGCCTGGACAGGAAACCGTCATGATCACCCGGGCCTCTCGGCCCGTCCTCCAGGAACACCTCCTCTCTCTCCGGGTTCCCATCAAGGTACTCAATCACCGTCGCCCCCTCCACAGATGCCCCCCCCCCTAACCGTCCACCATACCAGCTGCGCTCACCTGGCCAATACACCTCCACCAGGGTGCCCACTGGCAACGCCGCCATCGCTGGGCCTACACTTTGCCCAGCCGATCTCCCACCATCAACACGCCTTTCATTATTTACACTATCCGTGACCGCCAGGTCCGCCGCCTGCCCAACCGCCCCTTCCATATTTACACTATAAACAAACCCCTCATTCGCCCGATTACCTTCATCAGAACTCATAGTCATAATTCATTCATTCGAACACCACGCCCAGTGACGCTCACCACCTGCCACCAAGCCGAAAAACCAAAACCAAAATCGAGCCAAAAAACAGCATCCGGAAACTCATCGCCATGGAATTGCAACCGGCCGTGGCCTTAGGAGTCCTGCCTCTCACCCCGGGGGATTGGGCGGGCAGGTGCTGACGCCAGCAGAGGCATCCGTCAGATACAAATGTATCCAATATACTGGACTGTCAGCTGGGTTGGCCTGGATGGGCGCTCTATGCCAACCGCGCGGAGGGCTGTCTGTGCAAAAGTAACCGCGCCCCGAAGGTCTCCGGTACCCTCGACCGTTGCTATTGATGCAAAATCCATCTGCTGTTGGCTCCCCAAACAAATATATGAAACCATGCCTGCACAGGCGCAAAATATGTACACAACTCGAACCACACGTGTGTGCGTGAAACCCAAGACCGGATCTGGACCGTAGAGAGCAACGGCAAGCGGCGGCCACCACACCAGAAGTGCGGATTCGTCCTTACGGGCCCGGGTCCAGACCACACCCAACCGACACCACCGCTAACACAACCAACACAATCAACACAAGAAGGAGAACACACAACCAAGGCTCCGATCGGCGAAGGCAGCAGCCAACACCCTGCACTCGGAGGCCTCAGCAGGGAACCCCGAGCGCTACCAACCGGCACCACACGCAACCCTAGCCGTGTGGGGGGGTCATACCCCTCAGCCGGCAAACGCTCCCCCCTCCATTCTTTGTCCCCCCGCCAATCCGGCGAGGGTTAGGCCCCGGGGGGAGGGCGAGGGGAGCCCCGAAGTGTGTGTGCTTATCCTTGCGACTCCTTTGGCACCCCGTAGCCACAGGAGACTGCACTATGTACCCACGCCGGGGATCAAAGGATTCAGCACACACTTCGGGACCCTCATGCGGATTTTCCGGAGCTCACTAGTGAAGAATGGGACCCCCTAAGCCTCGCTGAGTCACCCGAGCCCCTCTGCATCTGCACACGATGTGTGTGGGTATGCTTATCCTTGCGACTCCTTTGGCACCCCGTAGCCACAGGAGACTGCACTATGTACCCTCGCCGGGGATCAAAGGATTCAGCACACACTTCGGGACACTCATCCGGATTCTCCGGAGCTCACTAGTGAAGAATGGGACCCCCTAAGCCTCGCTGAGCCACCCAAGCCCCTCTGCATCTGCACCACCAGCGCACTGCCGCCTTGTGCCTGAAGCCGGTCCATCCCTGCCCCCCGATCTGCGCGAGCCATATCTCCACCACCAAGCCCACGCGCAAGACCACCCCTCTGCTCCCTGAGCCTCACTGGGCCACCTGAGCCCCTCTGCGGCTGTCCTGCCGGCGCACTGCTGCTGTGTCTCTGGAGCCGGCTCACCTCCGCCAATCGAGCCACCCCTCCACCACCAAGCCCCCATCCCACATCACCCCGCTGCCCCCTACAGCCTGGTCTCAAGAGAGCTTGCCCACCCACGCCACGGCTAGAATGTGTGTGTGTGTGTATGCTTATCCTTGCGACTCCTTTGGCACCCCGTAGCCACAGGAGACTGCACTATGTACCCACGCCGGGGATCAAAGGATTCAGCACACACTTCGGGACACTCATCCGGAAGCTCACTAGTGAAGAATGGGACCCCCTAAGCCTCGCTGAGCCACCCAAGCCCCTCTGCATCTGCACCGCCAGCGCACTGCCGCCTTGTGCCTGAAGCCGGCTCATCCCTGCCCCCGATCTGCGCGAGCCATATCTCCACCACCAAGCCCACGCGCAAGACCACCCCTCTGCTCCCTGAGCCTCACTGGGCCACCTAAGCCATTCTGCGGCTTGCGGGTGGATTTGTCTGCCTTTGCTGCAAGGAGAGGCAGAGGGTGGTGAAGTCCACCTTGATTTTTGTGGGGACCACTTAGGTGCCCGTATGTTTTCATTTTAAACATGGGGTGTCTATGTTGTTTGGTGTGACTGCATTCATGGCATAACCATGGACCAACGGGTCCCATCCATCGACCGTGAGCCACTGGGGGGCATGCCAGCAGGGTCCGCTTACTCCGTGACCCTGGGACCAACTATTGTTGGGCAATGATCGGTCACATCGTATCATCTCTCCATGCTGCTTTGCATCTGGGTTGGGAATATGTATGAGTTGGTGGTACCTTGTCACGGCCCCGCCCTGCTCTTGATTTGATTCTCACATCCACTGGGATGATGGTGGGCTGGCTTTTGTCGGCTGATCTCATGCCATTCAGTGTGTGGTGCGTTTAGAGGTGTGTGGGGGTGTGCCGGTTGGAAGTGGTTGTTGGGATGCGGTTGTCCCTGTGGTGCCTTTCTGGCGGGCACTGCCTCTTCGAGAGCTTGGTAGATTCGTCTGCCTTTGCTGCAAGGAGAGGCAGAGGGTGGTGATGTCCACGTTTTGTGTCTCCCCTTGATTCTACGGGGAGCACTGTTGTGCCCGCATTTGTTCTTTTCGTTCACTAGATACAAACACTTCAGTGTCTGTGTTTGGTTTTTCCCATCATACGTCCATGACGGCGACAGATGGAAACATTTTTGGGGGTGCCCAGGGCGAGTAGGGGAGACCTGGGTGGAGCGTGCACCGCAGCTGGGGATCCCCTGTCTGGTTTGAAACCTTTAGCTTGCTTGGGCTCGAGCAGCGGAGTGGAATATTTCCATGACGGACCTGCGGTGCAAGATTGGATGAGCTCCCAGCTACTGTTGGACGAGCTGGCTGTGATACGTGTTTGTGGTAGTTTTGCTTTGTGCTTGGTTTGGGATTGGACGAAGCGAGTGGTATCTTGCCACGGCCCCACCCTGTTCCTGGATGCTTTTCATTCCACTGGGATGATGGTGGGCTGGCTTTTGTCGGCGGGCCTCATGCCGCTCAGTGTGTGGTATCTTGACTGGGATGGAATTGGGATGGCTTCGGTTGGCGCGCCTCATGCCATTCGATGTGTGGTATCTTGTGTTCGCAGATCGGGGTGTGAGGCACTGCGACCTTGTTGCGAACGACGTGGGTGGTGGGGCGTGATTGTTCCTGTCGCACTTTTCGGTGGTTGGGCCTTTCGGCGCTCCTCGGAGCTCTAAGTGTGTTCACGCGCGCGTGCAACGGGCAATGTATCGGTTGTGCGGGAGGAAGCGAGTGCTGTGCATGCATCTATTTCCCGTCGCCCAGTACGCACGTGTGATATGTGGCTTGTATGGCAGTGTTCAGGCTTCTTTTGGCTTCAGGTTCACATGATCCTGGTTGGTGGAGGCGGTGTCGTACACCTGGCAGTGTTTTAAGCCTACTGGCCTCGGTGTGATCCTCGCTGCGCTTCGTACAGTACGTGTATGCGGTGTCTCAGCACATGACCTTATTGTTGGCCTTGCCCTGTGCCTGCATGCTTCGCGTATCAGCTCGGGTGAGGGAGGGCTGGCCGACTTCGCTCAGCGCGCGTCGTGCCATTCCACGTGGTGATATCCGAAGGCGCGGAGCTTCGATTGGTCACCGTGAAGTGAGTGTGACGATGATGGGAAGGGCGGGGCTTCAGGCTGGTGCGAATAAGCAAGCGCAAACCAATCTCGGCCACACCTCGCTGCACCGCGCCGTCACCTTCGGGTGCGCCTTGACCCGCCTTTGACCGGGTCCTTGCGTTGTAGGACTACAGCCCTGCTGCCAAGCTGCATATGGGCTAGCGGTTCAGATTTATACGCGTAGAGTCCCCCCCCCGCTCAAACTGTGTGTGGGGCAGCACAGCCACACATCCACAGGGCTCCAAAACCTCAGCTGCTTGTTGGGCATTACAAATGGCCTCCCTAAGCAACCGCCCCTCCCCACCCCTGATCTGCATTTGGGCCTGCTGACTGACAATTGGCTGCCTACTGAGCGCCCGCCTCCGTGCTGCATGTTGGGATGTACAGCTGCCCACCGACAGAGCCCCGCTGCCTGAGCTCCACGTGGCTTGTGTGTGGTGCTGTTCAGCTGGCTGCCCACAGACCCCCAGTTGGCCTCCCTGAGCTGGATGTGGGGCATTATGCCCACAGAGCCTTAAGCTTTGCTTTGGGAACTAATAGATGTAGGCTATAGTTCTCCATTGCGACGTGCTACTTGCATCGTTGAGGCGGCATCCCGCACCTGCTCACTGTGAGCCGTCATCATCCAGCGTTATGTTCAGAGCGCTTGATTCTTGTATTGATGGCGTGCCGCTCTCAGGCGCACCGAGACTGTGAAAGTCCTGCTCGATGCGGGAGTGCCTGTGGATGTAGTGGACAAGCAAGGTGCAGTTCCTCCGAAACCCCGACGCATTTATCCACCGACGCATCTATCCACCGACGCATGCAGTGTCCCTGTTCGGCCGAACAGGGATGGGCACTATCGAGTTCCCTGCGCCGCTTTTTTCTACGGGCACGACGGAGCATGTGGAATACCTGCGCTTCTCCTCATCCTTGTCACCATTCAGACATCATGTCACCAGTGTTTGCTCCACTTCTTGTCATTGGAATGCAAAGGGATTTGTGGCCTCTCTCCTCTTGCACCGCGGCCGCAGTTCGCTTCGCGATTAGCTCAAAGCTCAAAGCTCACCGTGTCTCCACACTCCTGCGAGGTAGAAACCCCCTAAACGCAGACAACGAGGGCTTTCGGCGGGAGACTCTCGCTCATTGGACCCAGGCTCATCAGCGAATCCTGCGTGACTTGCAGGATACACCGCATGCAAGCTGGCGGAGGATTTCGGGCATCAAGACATCATGCAGCTGCTGAAGGCATTTGAGGCCGCCAGAATGGATGCCGAGCGCCACCAGAGCAGCTCGCACGCGGAGGCTCCTGCCACCCCGCAGTTGCCTCCGAGCCCAGTGGTTGTGCCACCAGGCCCTTCTGACTGTGTCTCCCAGGAGGCGTCTGCTCTGAAAAGCCCGGATAGCTTAGTGCTGTCGCCGGTGCTCTCGGAGAACACGGAGAACATGTGCACGCAGATTTACGAGGAGAGCGAGGAGCAGCAGAGGGAACTCCAGATGATGGAGAACTGTATAGCGTCGCCACATCGTTTCATGGATGATTTCGATGTCGAGGTGTGTGAACTGCGCGCCGCCCCCCAGGCCCCAGCCCCGATCTGATCCCCGTCCTGTTAAGCTGAACGGGAGTGGGGAGTGGGAGGGGTGGGAGGAACTCGCCGGAGCAGAGCCCCACCGCTGAAAGCACCATGGAGGGTGAAGAGGCTGCGGAGGTGCTGCCGGAGGACCTGCTAGTGCAGTCCTTCAACTTCGAGGAGGACCGGCAGCGCCTACACGCCCAGGAGCTGGAGAGGCGAGCCGCCGCTGAGAGAGAGCTGCAAAAGGAGATTGAAAACCAGCTTCAGAAGAACATGGAGGCCACGTGGCAGGAGGAGCAGGACCAGCGGAGCAAGGAGCTGCAGGACTCGGCGTCGAGCTTCCGTCTCTCTGATGGAAGCGAGAAAGAGGCGGAGAAAGCGGAGCAGGCGCGGCGCCTTATGGAGAAGGAGGAGCGGGAACGGGAGCTAAAGGAAGAGGAAGAGCGACAGCGGCTGCGCAGGGAGCAGGCGGAGCAGGACCGACGGGAGAGGGAGGAGCATGAGCGACTTGCCCAGGTACAGAGGGAGAAGGAGGCGCGGGAGGCAGCCGAGAGGCAGCGAGAGGAAGCGGAGCAGAGAGAGAGACTGGAGCAAGAGCGCGTGCACAGGGAATCCGAGCAGCGCGAGCGTGAGGAGGAGGAAGAGAGGCTGCGGCGAGAGGAGGACGAGCGAGAGAAGCTGCGGCGAGAGGAGGAAGAGCGAGAGAAGCTGCGGCGAGAGGAGGAAGAGCGAGAGAAGCTGCGGCGAGAGGAGGAAGAGCGAGAGAACGCGCGTTTGCAGCGGCAGAAGGAAGAGGCAGAGCAGCGCCTGCGTGACGAGGAGGAGCGCGAACGTTTGGAGAGGGAGCGTGTAGAGCGGGAGAGGGAAGAGGAGGAACGCCAGCGCAAGGAGAAGGACATGGCGGAGAGGCGAAGGAAGGAAAAGGAGGAGGCAGATCGAGCACGGGCGCTGAAGGAGGAGGAGGATCGCTTAAATGAGGAGGAGCGCCTACGCAAGCGGAAAGAACAAATGGAGCGTGAAGCAAAGGAGGCTGCGTTCCAGCAGAGAGAGAAGAACCTTGCAATGCTGCGTACAGCATGTCGAAAGCAGCAGGTGAGAAACCCCAACCATTGCATTTACGTGAGATGAGAAGCCCAACCCTTCCATTTACAGCGAATGAGGCGTCCCAATGTCTTTTAACTTACATGAGATGAGAAGCCCAAGCAATTCTATCTGCAGTAAGTAAGAAGCCCCAACCCTTCCAGTTACAGGACTTCGGTGGCTCCATGCGGCACACGCTATAGCATTCGCTTGAATGCTGGCGCTCTTAGAACTTCGATTCAGCACAGCTCTTCAGCAATATCCAATTGGCACGCCTTGTGAATTTTGTTGTCTCATACGGTACGGTAGCTCTTGAGCATAACCGGAACTTAGATATTAACTCCGGCCTACCAATATGCATGTACGTGTGCCACGCGCCAGCCAGGCGCGCAGTCAATCCGAGGTATCCGATACTCGAAATTGTCTGCGGCGTAATTAATGGGGGAGCGCTTTATGGCTTCCAGCCAGAGGTCATTGTGAACAGTGGCCGCATTCATTTACCAGAGCACGACGTCTCGCGCATGGCCTGCAAGCATGTCCACTAAACCTCTGAGTGGAATGGCAGGCTGAGTTTCAAAAAATAATCGGTGCCTCCGGCTGGATCGACCCTCAATTGACAGAAGATAAGGAGAATGAGAGCAAAGGTAGAACAAAGAAGAGTGCAAGGAGGCACACAAGCATCACAGACCGAGAAAATTATGAGCGTGTGCAAAGAGAGCGTCAGCAGGCAGCAATTGCAAAGCATTTGGAGAGAACTCAACCAACCAATACAACAATGGCCGCATGGCAAAGAGCTGTTGATAGTACGCGCCAGTCCTCGCAGAAACGGAATAGCTAACGGAGCTCCGATGTTGTGAAGCTTATGCTAAAGCAAAAGTAGAGGAACACACTCCCAGGAGTGGCAGGGTTTATGAAGGCCTCCAAGCCTGAAGTCAATACGCGTGTTCTTGCTGTTCAGAAGTCAAGTTGTGGCACATGACTGGTTCGTGTGGTAATAGATACTGCGTAGTACATATGCAGGTGTCATCCATGACTTTGTATTGCATTTATAGATTTTGTATATTATATAAGTAGAGTCGTGGCAACGACATATCGATACCGAACCTCTCGAAGACTTCCATGCAGTCGTATTGTCTACATGGAGGAAAGAGGGAATCACCTTGTTCCCACAATGTGTGAGGGCAGTAAGATTTCTGTGTTTTAGTATCCTCCTAAGAGTGGGGGACAGTCCCGAATGACTTCGCAGGGAATCCCGCGCGAATGCATGTTTTGATGCATAATCCACACTGCGTACCTCGGGTCATATCCTCATCGGGGCCCCCCACTGTGCTGACTAAATGGGGGGGTGATTGAAATATTCCCTAATCGGTTTTGTGCAAGTAGCTTTCCGTCACGAGTATATCGAACGCTTGCATATATCACATGCTGGCATCAGGGCTAACCGTGTATCGATGCGTTTCTACCAACCAACGATGCGCAGCAGGTTGCGCATTTTCCGGTTTAAGTGGTATATAAACGGAAGGGATAAGGGCCCTTGGAACAATGCGTCGTTGATGATAATGCACACCCACGATCGGCTTCGGCGATTTGACTTATTGTATACGAATGGTGAACGTTTGGTGTGAAATACTTGTCCGCTGCTTAGACGAATTTGGTAGTGTGAATTCCCACGTCTGGGTTTTTGGCGATTGTAGCGCATGCCACTCGCAAAGGACATATTTCGTATACAATAACGAACTAGACGAGACAGATTTTCAAGCAAGTCCCCTGCATCCTGTGATCGCAGACGGCGAGAGAAAATGTAGTGTACGAAGGTACATGCGTGGCGTTTTTTAATCTTACTGAACAAAGTGAGCGGTGTAGGCGGTCGCTCTAACAGGTGGTGAGGTACATCAGCTTATGAACGTACCGAAGCACATACATAGACACAGACACCGTCAAAGTCACAGACGCAAAAGGGCCCACATTGGGACATATCCCAATATGTGTCGGACACATATTGGGTCACTTTGACACATATTGGGACCCTTTGACACACATTGGGACATGCCCCAATAAGTGTACCCACTATCTCAATATGGGACCCGAACGAGCGAGGCACATATAGGCACGCTTTGACTGATGTTGGGACAGTGGGAACACGCATATTGGGAGTTTGGGACAGTTGGGACACATATTGGGACATGTCCCCATATGTGCCAACGGGTCCCAATATGGGCTCTTTTGCGACACGGGCACGCACCGTATATATATATATACACACACACACACTGAACGGCATGAGATCGGCCAACAAAAGCCAGCCCATCATCATCCCAGTGGATGTGAAAAGCAAATCATACAAAAGCAGATATATACACACTGAACGGCATGAGATCGGCAAGCAAAAGCCAGCCCACCATCATCCCAGTGGATGTGAGAAGCAAATCAAGAGCAGGGCGGGGCCGTGACAAGATACCACAAACACATACATATTCCCAACCCAAATGCAAAGCAGCATGGAAAGATGATACGATGTGACCGATCGTCGCCAAACAATATATATATATATATAGCAGATATACACACACACACACGCAGTATACATATATATATATATACGTTGTATAAATCTGATTTACGTCGATCGATGGCGTGGATGTCTAGTTGCACGTATCTAATTTTAGGGTAAAGCTGCCATTGAAGAGAGTCACCCTCGCGAGTCCGGTTTGCGACTCTACCCATTTTCTCAGGGGTTCCCTTTTAGATCCTCAGTACTTCTCAAATGCCGCCATGCAAGTTGGAGGTTGCTAAGCTCCTAAGGCAGATGTTATAATACAGATATTCCGATGAACACACTTCAATTGCACAATAGACCTGTAGATGTACTTCACCGATTGTTTGTCTATCCAAATTTACTAGCAGCCATTGAGGTCACTGCAGTAACTTCTGATTCTGAAACCAGGTTGTGACATCAATGGCATGGTTGACTTTCAGAGGGAATTATACACTCTGCATCTCGACCATAAGGCAATGCGCGACCTCCGAGGTTGGAACAAGCTTCAACTGATTTGCACCGACTATCTCAGCAGCCTCATGTTGCCCTGATCCATGGCATACAACCGCATGCCTTGAGATACTATGAAGAAAAAACATGCAAGAAAGATGCTTTTACTTTCAGGTGGACGCTTTCATAGACTACATCATTTTTGTTGTTGTCAGCAAATAAATGATAACCGAATAAATACTAAAAAGATGATGGGCTGCATGTCGATTTCCGAAATGCCATGTGGCAAGAAGCTACATATGACTCGCTGGCAAATGGCTCTTAATCTAAAGAGGCAAACGTGAACCACGAAAAGCACAAAGGCGCACACATTCCTAGACACGTCAAAGTAAGAGTGTGACCCACCTGGCGACGTATAAGCTACACATGCGCACGCATATCTAGACCCGTCATTCGCATAGACGCCCGGCGACTCTGACGACGTATATAAAGACACAAAGCTAAAGACGTCGAGGTAAGAGGGTGTCGAGCTTGGCGACTTTTGAGATAAAGAGGCGCCCGTCTACCTAGACACCTCGTAGGACCAGGTCGACTCGCCGTTTGAACTACAGCACGGCAAAAGCTAAATATGTCGCAAAGTAAGGGTGTGCCCAGCTGTGCAACCATCTAGCTACACAGGTGCACACAACGCTAAACACTTCGAAGGAAGTGTGTGACACGCCTATCGATGATTAAGCTACACAGGCGTAGGCAAAGCTCGACACCATGAAGTATGAGTGTGACCAGCAGGCACTTGATAAACGAGATGCTCACCTAAAACGTCTTGGACTTGTGACCCCGTGACTTGCACCGAGCCTTCCATGCAGAGTAGATAGGCCTGGCGCCCGGCATTCAATCGGAAGTCGAGCCCAGCGCCGTCCGAGATTTCCGTTACGAATAGGTTGACATCCTGTTGCTCACAACTCGCCACTTATTTTGGTGAAGGTCCTTGGAAGCATAACATACATACATACATACATACATACATACACTGAACGGCATGAGATCGGCCAACAAAAGCCAGCCCACCATCATCCCAGTGGATGTGAGAAGCAAATCAAGAGCAGGGCGGGGCCGTGACAAGATACCACAAACGCATACATATTCCCAACCCAGATGCAAAGCAGCATGGAAAGATGATACGATGTGACCGATCGTTGCCAAACAACTTTTGGTCTCTGGGTTACGGAGTAAGCGGACCCTGCTGGCGTGCCCCCCAGTGGCTCCCGGTCGATGGATGGGACCTGTTGGTCCATGGTTATGTCATGAATGCAGGCACACCACACAGCATGGACACCCCATGTCAAAAAGGAAACATGCGGGCACCTAAGTGCTCCCCACAAAATTCAAGGGAAAACACAGAAGGTGTACATCACCACCTTCTGCCTCTCCTCGCAGCACGACAGACGAATCTACCGAGCTCTCCAAGAGGCAGTGCCCGCCAGAATGGCACCACAGGGATAACCGCCTCCCATAACCCACTTCCACCAGGCGAGATATATATACACACACTGAACGGCATGAAATCGGCCAACAAAAGCCAGCCCACCATCATCCCAGTGGATGTGAGAAGCAAATCAAGAGCAGGGCGGGGCCGTGACAAGACACCACAAACGCATACATATTCCCAACCCAAATGCAAAGCAGCATGGAAAGATGATACGATGTGACCGATCGTCGCCAAACAACTGTTGGTCTCTGGGTTACGGAGTAAGCGGACCCTGCTGGCATGCCCCCCAGTGGCTCACGGTCGATGGATGGGACCTGTTGGTCCATGGTTATGCCATGAATGCAGTCACACCACACAGCATGGACACCCCATGTTAAAATACATACATACATACATATACAAATTCATACTTACATACTTACATACTTACATACTTACTTACATACTTACCTACCTACATACATGCGTATATATACATATTTATACTTCCGTAGAACAGAGTGGCATGGTGTATGTGATTTTAGATACAAAGGCAAGTCCTCCAGGAGTGCCAGCAGCGCATCAGCGTTCATCTCACCTGATTCAGCTTGACGGGGGAACTCGCAGATGTGCTCTTCACATCGGTCACTAAGTGTTGCCAAGTGTTCTGACGGCCATTCTTTTCTCCGTGAGCACTCCCATAGTTTGGCTTCCCTCCTCGAGCTCGTGGAGTGATCCACATCTGAATGAAACGTAGGGGCTTGGAACTGTCATGGACACTGTCACGCTCAGTCTCACTGCATCCGTGGAGCTATTCTGCGATAACGAGCAATGCAACAGTATTTTGACCGGAGATAAGTACGAACAAAGTGGTTACTTGGGTCTCACTGATTGAGGTTGTGCTCAGAATGGCGGACCCCAGTCCCGGCACTCATGAACTGAACGCTGCCAGACCCTAAAGTTTCACTGGTTCCCATAGAATCCTGGTGAGTGAGCTCCCCTTCGACGATATAGGTAATTATTTCCTGTAAAACAGAAGGTTTTTTAAAATCGGGATGCACTTACAAACACGCTGTGGAATGTGTCCAGGAGCGAGCTGCTGGACCAAACTCAAACCGTAGCAGCAGATTGTGAACGACAAAGGCTGCAAAGGTCTCTCTAAAGCGCGACAACTGCTCAATACTATGACAAGAAATATGAAATCAGAACGTCGCAGATCTGAATATCTTTCACAATAGACTTGATTCGATAAAAGCTTGGTGCTGAGAAGCTCATATACTCCCCGTAGTATACCATTTCAGAGTGAGGATGAGTTCCGAAACCACGGTTCGCTTGCACTAGATCGTCGTTCAAAACGCGCAGGACCCCAAAATTATTTCTCTTCGAATTGTGATACTCGGCGAATGAAAAGTGGAAGCGACTTTTTAGCCAGTTTCCATTAGTCCATGAAGATGTGGCGTCGTTCTGGGGATTTCCGAAATAGTGCGGAGGCGGTTCCGAGACAAACAATTCTGCAGAGCTGACCTTTCGGAAGCAAGGTGAATTGCTTGGTTTGTCGAACAAACCCATTGCGAGGAGGAACCTTACAACGACTGGCAAGCGTAAATAATGCCGACGTAGTCTCCCGTTCAGATGAAAAATTACTCGGAGCGTTGAGGTTTTCCTTCGCGTGCAACGCAAGTTTCAGTTAGCTTATTCGCCCACGCCCCTCGCCTGTAGTGTGTAGATATCTAAGTAATCTGTAACCAAACAATTTTTCGTTTTATACAAAGCAATCAACTTCAAGAGGGTCGGACGAGGAGGAGCAAGTGCAAGAGCCTTGAACACACGACAGAACGACCAAGCCGAAGGGGCACTGTATAAACTACTTTATACCCCTTCGAGTGTACACGAGTAGACAGTACAGTAGTTCCTACGGAGTAGTCGAATGCATTCGATTGTCAATCGTTCTCGGTTCTGTATCGTTCTGTCATGTTTCCTTACCGGCTTAGGGCTCTAGCTTCTTGATCTTCACGTTCAAATAACAGCACACAAAGCAGAACGGTGAAAGCACGAGTTGTCAACCGAGTGCTGCAATTTCAGCAGTGACAGTCAACATAAAACAGAGCTTTTCCCTTTTCCGCCCAAACCGTCTGTTACAGCTGACTAGGATATCGAGCGACTCGGGTTTTGCGCAATGTATTCCCTGGTGCTTTTTACAAGACTGATCGCCGCACTATCTCTGACATGCCTCCTGGCTGCCTCACTCTGTGACGCCAGAGCAGCCCTTGGAGCGAAGGGTGCAGAGACGTGTTCCAACCCCGACGAAGAGTACTGCAACGCGTGCGGAGCCGTTGGGGCGCCCTCCTGCTGCGACGAAGATGCCTGTTTCGCGGTGCAGCCTTACAGCGGGGCAAACCTGACTGCCGCCTGCGCCAGGATGTGCCACACTGGACTCACTTCTACAGTTATCAAGGAGTCGGGCTTAGAGAAGTGTTCCAACCCCGACGAAGAGTACTGCAACGCGTGCGGAGCCGTTGGGGCGCCCTCCTGCTGCGACGAAGATGCCTGTTTCGCGGTGCAGCCTTACAGCGGGGCAAACCTGACTGCCGCCTGCGCCAGGATGTGCCACACTGGACTCACTTCTACAGTTATCAAGGAGTCGGGCTTAGAGAAGTGTTCCAACCCCGACGAAGAGTACTGCAACGCGTGCGGAGCCGTTGGGGCGCCCTCCTGCTGCGACGAAGATGCCTGTTTCGCGGTGCAGCCTTACAGCGGGGCAAACCTGACTGCCGCCTGCGCCAGGATGTGCCACACCGGACTCGACGCCACCATCATCTAGGAGCCGAACTTAGAGAAGTGTTCCAACCCCGACGAAGAGTACTGCGACGCGTGCGGAGCCGTTGGGGCGCCCTCCTGCTGCGACGAAGATGCCTGTTTCGCGGTGCAGCCTTACAGCGGCGCCAGGATGTGCCACACTGGACTCTTTGAGTCTACTTTTCTTGATACTGTACTGTACTGTACTGTACTGTGCTGTGCTGTACTGTACTTTGCTGTACTGTACTGTACTGTACTGTACTGTACTGTACTGTACTAGCTCTCCAAAGCCGCCAAGCTTGTAGAATAGAATTGTATGATGTCTCATTGTATGAGATGCGTCTCAACGTGCTGCTAGCGCGTATGATAAACACGTAAGCATGAAAGTGAAAACGCAAGTTGTGCTGTGGTTGTCTCGCATTAGTGCTCATGTGCTAGCGTCTCTTCCCTTTGCTTTAGTTTTGAAAAACATTCTCCCGAGAAACGAAGGAAACTTTGTCGTACCAGCACGAAATTATGGCACTTGCGTCTTTTCTTGCAGTTTACACCCGTCACTACGGGTATGTTGACCAATGTACACGTCATGACTGCCGTGTTGTGATAAATATTCCAACAAAATCCAATCTTGAGGTCGTGCGCACGTTTTCCGCCACTTGTGTGTGCGTCGCTTTCGTTTCCAGCCCCGCCCTGTTCCTGGATGGCTGATGTTCTTAACTTACGTGGTAGGGTGATGGTGGGGCTAATTTCGACTGCCTTGCCTCAAATGAACCGGCGCCCTCTTTCTCACCATACTCTTTTTGCGTGAATCTGGATATTCATGCGTCCCCTACGCTTTGCCACCTGCATGACCACCAGGTATTTTGTCAACCCGCATCAGAAATTAGAGTGACCACTTCTATTGAAGCCGGTGACCAGCAATTAATCCGCCTCGAACTGAACGCCGACACCGCAAACCCTTCTAAATGCGCAAGCAGCGGTGTCAGGCAACGACGCAAGGCATGCACACTTTGCCACGCCATCCTCTGCTTCTGGTCTTGCTAACACCCTGCCCGGCAGCGTGATCGTGCCTCATCCTTGGCTTCCACGCATTCGCTGACTCACGAATTCCACCAAGTGTAAATGGTGGAGCGCATATGGCTGTGGTGCGATATCAGCCCCCGTAATAAGCAGAAATCACTTTCAAAATATCAATCCCAAGCCAGGAGATTTTCAAACTTTACACCCGCCTTTAACTATATGAATGTTATGTTAGTTGTAAGCGCGTACAGTGTATCGGTCGGTTTGATGTCGCCGCGCTTCATCGCCAAAAGCGCTAGTCAACGGATAACCGCCGGCATGCATGCATTCTCTCATGTGCCTGACTAACTGTTGATTGATAATGCAATGGATCTATTGTGCTATGTTATCATAAACCCGAAACCGATTTAACCACCCTACCCCTCCAAAAAGGGTGTAGAGCCCGGTTTGAACCCTCGCAGATTGGCACGGACAGTGTACCTCTCTAACCCTTGCGTTTCAAAATGGGTCTAAGGCTTCTTGCCAATTTGAGCAAGTATAAGACAACATGGGTATTGTTAACATTTGTCTGTAGGTTAGAATTATGGGCTCAGCTTAGTCCCTCAGATCTTCTACTCCCTAGGACCCGACAGTGTCTTATCCAGAACCGAACCATTCGGTCACTCGAGCCGTATTTCGTGCCGGTATCAAACCGGCTTAGTCAATCTTTTAGTTATAATATTTCACCGTGTAAACCCTCCCGAAGTAGGAGGTATTTTCCTCATATGTATCGATTTGATCATGCCACGAGAGTGACGGATAAGTTGATTCAGATTCATAAAAGTAGAAAGTGATTAAGTTTGTTAATTAATACGAAATCAAATTATCGCGATTATTCAGGAAAGCAGAAGCTAACGGGATGATGTGTACACATCGATATTGCAGTAAGGGCGGGATAAGTGTGTAAACTCCGTAAGTTTTGTGTGTTCACTCTATTTTACTTGTGCACCCAGTCCACGTGGTGTGTCACTCCACATACCATGCGTTTCTACTTAAAAAATGTGTCATCGGCATTCCGCGGCATCGTCATCGATCAGTCGTAGCTGCCCCCTTCTCGGGAAGAAACAGAATCTGCTTGCACTCTAGCGCTGCATTTCCCTGGTTCACTGCTAGACCGTGAACCCGTAAGGCATGCTGCAGCCGTTGTTGTGTTCGGTAGACAACCGTATGCCGAACACAATAAAACTTTGCATACCATTTCTTACGTGTATCAGGAACCACATATTTCTTGCGCGCGCAAGATCCGTCCAGGAATCAGGACGCTGGACGGTTATTATGAAGGGGGGTAATGGGCGTGAGTCGAGCCAGCCATCTCGACTCACGCCCAGCAGGGACGCGTACAGCATGTGCATATCACGCATATCATATACACATAAGAAACCAAATCTGAGCATATGACAGTGCACTGCAACCTCTAGCGGAAACGCGAATGTGCGGAAACGCATAGGTCACCCGATGCGTGTTTCGAGCCAGCCATCTCGACTCACGCTCAGCAGGGACGCATATTTCACTTCATATGCATATTGCACATATCATATACGCATAACAAACCAGTTCTGATCATCTTGCAGTGCACTGTCAACTCTAGCGGGAACGCGGATGTCAACCGTGTCCACGTGTCCGCTAGGGTTCCTTCCCTCATCCGCGCTCCCGCTTGCAAGCAAACAGGCGCATCGGATGAGGGAAGCGTTAGCAAAAGTGATATGTTACCCATATGCAGCTCCATCCGCCATATATGGCGGGTAAATCATACCCCGTGCATTTCGAGCCCCGCAAGGCGCGTACGATCGAAGCAGGCCAGGGCATCTTAGGGGTAGAAGGTCCACGAAGGGTAAACCCAAATTTTGGTGTAAGTTTTAGGTTTTAAGGGGAGTAAATAGGGTTTTACAGATCGTAAATTGAACAAAGTGAGTTCAAAGGCAAGCATATAAATAGAGAGGTTACAAAAAAATAGCAAATGTGGCTGAATAAGCATGAGGATGTATGCACACATCCCTAGGCATGCATATAGGCATGCATATGGGATAACTGCAGCGGCTGGGGTGCAATGGCATCGAAACTCACCTCGACACGTGAGGTGCCCTTTAAGGTAGGTCGGTGTGTGTGGAGGGGCATGGGAATTCGAGACCCCACCACGAGGGGGGTGCGGAGTAGGGGCGGGCGCATGGGGAGTGGGCAGGGCGGGATGAGGTGCTAGGCGGACCAAGACATCCCTAGGCATGCGTGTGGGATGGCAGCAGCGGCTGGGGTGCAATGGCATCGAAACTCACCTCGACACGTGAGGTGCCCTTTAAGGTAGGTCGGTGTGTGTGGAGGGGCATGGGAATTCGAGACCCCACCACGAGGGGGGTGCGGAGTAGGGGCGGGCGCATGGGGAGTGGGCAGGGCGGGATGAGGTGCTAGGCGGACCAAGACATCCCGAGGCATGCGTGTGGGATGGCAGCAGCGGTTGGGGTGCAATGGCATCGAAACTCACCTCGACACGTGAGGTGCCCTTTAAGGTAGGTCGGTGTGTGTGGAGGGACATGGAAATCTGAGACCCCGCCATGGAGGGGCATGGAAATCTGAGACCCCGCCACGAGGGGGTGCGGAGTAGGGGCGGGCGCATGGGGAGTGGGCAGGGCGGGATGAGGTGCTAGGCGGACCAAGACATCCCTAGGCATGCGTGTGGGATGGCAGCAGCGGTTGGGGTGCAATGGCATCGAAACTCACCTCGACACGTGAGGTGCCCTTTAAGGTAGGTCGGTGTGTGTGGAGGGGCATGGAAATCTGAGACCCCGCCACGAGGGGGTGCGGAGTAGGGGCGGGCGCATGGGGAGTGGGCAGGGCGGGATGAGGTGCTAGGCGGACCAAGACATCCCTAGGCATGCGTGTGGGATGGCAGCAGCGGTTGGGGTGCAATGGCTTCGAAACTCACCTCGACACGTGAGGTGCCCTTTAAGGTAGGTCGGTGTGTGTGGAGGGGCATGGGAATTCGAGACCCCACCACGAGGGGGGTGCGGAGTAGGGGCGGGCGCATGGGGAGTGGGCAGGGCGGGATGAGGTGCTAGGCGGACCAAGACATCCCGAGGCATGCGTGTGGGATGGCAGCAGCGGTTGGGGTGCAATGGCATCGAAACTCACCTCGACACGTGAGGTGCCCTTTAAGGTAGGTCGGTGTGTGTGGAGGGGCATGGGAATTCGAGACCCCGCCACGAGGGGGGTGAGGAGTAGGGGCGGGCGCATGGGGAGTGGGCAGGACGGGATGAGGTGCTAGGCGGACCAAGACATCCCTAGGCATGCGTGTGGGATGGCAGCAGCGGTTGGGGTGCAATGGCATCGAAACTCACCTGGACACTTGGGTTGTTATTACCTCAAAGTATTTTGAGCCCCGGCCCCCTCAAAAGTAATTTGAGTCCCGGCCGGTTAACGTAGTCTTCTCGTCCTGGCCATCTGACAGAGGGTAAGCCGTTGATTGGAGGGAGGGAGGTTTCGAATGACCGATGCATCGTTGGGGGACATGTGCATGCGATAATTATTTTGCACGGGACAAACTTTTAGACCGTCGACGAGGGACTTTGTGAGCATGTCTCCCTATGTCCCAACGACTGTTACGGGCTTCACGCGTAGAGCAGGCAAGTGATCGAGTTCTCGATTTCGGAAGGTGGCGTATTGTTGCTAAAGTGTTTTTTCGCGTAGAGTACGAATCTGATGTGTAAATTAGCAGAGGCGTAGTGTATCACACCGTATCGATAGTGGGGCGTGGCATGTCTCCCTATGTCTCAGCGACTGTCACGGGCTTCACGCGCGGAGTAGGCAAGGGATCGAGTTCTCGATTTCGGAAGGTGGAGTATTGATGGGAAAGTGTTTTTTTTTCGCGTAGAATACGAATCTGGTGTGTAAACTAGCAGAGGCGTAGTGTATCACACCGTATCGATAGCGTGGGGTGGCATGTCTCCCTATGTCCCAGCGACTCGTCTGGGACGGTTACAGGCTTCACGCGCGGAGCAGGCAAGTGATCGAGTTATCGATTTCGGAAGTTGGAGTATTGTTGTGAAAGTGTTTTTTCGCGTAGAATACGAATCTGATGCGTAAATTAGTAAATGCGTAGTGTATTACACCGTATCGATAGCGTGGGGTGGCATGTAACATTTCGCAGTCGACATGTCAGCGGAATCGGGATACATTTCTATGGATGCAGGTTCGAGCGTGACCCAATAATGCATTTTGGGTTTATATCGGAAAATTTGGCGCATGGATCTTGTTAGAACCGGCCAATAAGCGGAGGGTTGTGGCATAGTGAAGCCCATTTACCCCTTATCACATTTGAGCCTAAATTATTAGTGTAACGCCCTTATTATGTAACACCATATATACCGTTTTGGCAAGAATTCTCATAAAAGGTTCACCCTACACGCGAGGAATTGCAAAACAACATCCCTAGCACGTCATAATGTTGCCTTGAACCAATACGGATATCGCCGGGTTAAAAGAAAAACCGGAGCTGCATATGGATATGTGTTATCTTTTCAAAATAAATAGGACAGACTAAACGGTCAACCACATATTTCGCTGTGGGCTGACGCGTTCATTTGAGTATAGCGGGCGGAATTTCTGGAATTTGAAACCTCCAGTAGTTGCAGAATAGGTTATCATTCCACGCGAAACAGGTACACATGTACTCAGTAGGTGAACAAGGCTACAATAGGACAATTGCACCATCTATCGTGTCAGGAAAGATTACCAGTATTTTAGCAGGGTGAGACAAAGCTCTTCCAAATAATTACGTCAAGCTAGAACAGCCTCCACTGGGCTAAAATTCATGTCTTATACTTTCAGGGAGCGCCTCCCAAATATCTGATGGATCTGTCATGTGTCGGCTAGCATCAATCATATTCTGCCACCTATACAAATCCTATTCAGGGAATCAGCACATCAATTTCCCTCTAGCTTATCTAGTTGCCTCTGACTCTTTTCCTCCAAGGAGCCAACTCAGCTTCGTCATCACTGTCGATGTTTCCAGGCTTGTCAGGTTGACCCTTCAGCTTAGATTTGGTCCCCACACCTCGAGCTCGAGCACAACCAGAGACGGCACCATAATTCTGCTCGGGGATAGGGTGATCCTCCCGCTGAACGGGTGATGACGGAGATGTGCCCTTTGGCACTCAGAGAAGTTCACCCCTGTCATCCAGGATCAACTGCAATCCCTGTCTCTTCAGCCTCCGAGCTTCAGTCTGTTCCTCAGACCTCAGTATCGTCAGCTACCAGGTCATCAAACTCGCTGACGCCATCCTCAGTGTCATCAGAGTAATAATCGACAGGCGTGTCATACTCCCATTTCGGACTGGCAGTGACAGTGGCATTCCTGATGTCAGTAGTACCCGTGCCATCGTCGTCATCATAATCTGACAGCTTCTCCTTACTACAAGCCACAGCACCTGCACCCGAATCGTCAGTTCGTCACTGTTCGTAGACGTCGATTTCTTCGGACGACCAGTGTATGGAATTCTGCGATACTCGCCAGTCTCAGTCTCATACGCTTCCATCGAGCATTACTGATCGGTAATGAGAATGGCGCTACTGGCTCTTTCGCTCGAGTGGCGTCTTCCAGATACCAGCCACCACCTCTCTTACGCTCCCAGCGGCGTACAGTAGCGCTCCAGAAGGCATGACAATAACATACTGCCAGCAATAGTCGATCTTATGCGCTCTATCTCCACAGTACGCAGTAAATGGTTCTGGGGTCCCTTTCGGTACCCAATTCCATTGAGCTGCCCCACTACAGACTGGATAGAAATATGACAATCTGCCAATTTAACCCCTATGGAGCGGTTTGTACCGTATACGGTACAACCACTTCGATTTCTAAGCTTGGATTCATTTCTCAGCCCGATAGCACTTGTCGGAATCGGCCATACAAGCTTCGCGCACCCGTTGCAATAGGTATATATAATACTCAACAATTTATTCTACACATATACTTAGTATATATCTCTCAAGCAGGGGCAATTTTGTTGTAATAAAATCCCCAAAGTTGTTTATTTCTAGGCATGAAATTTGGGTCAAAAGTATCTTAAAGTGTGTAAAATCGAGGTGTAGATGCCATTCATCGACAAGAATTTGTTGGTTCAGTGACCACTTTCATATAAAATGACCATGCACCTCATATGGGCAATACTTACTTTCCCAACAGTCGATTTCCCCCGAAAACACACTATATGGCCTTAAGTATGGAAAACATTTGACAAATGATGTTTTTTCGTTGTTTTTTGATGTTTTTTTCACCTTATTGCTTGAATAATTTTTTTTTGTATTAGTGCCATTACCAATTACAAGGCATAAGTAAAGGCGATTGTTTTATGGTCGAGGTGCGACCTAATACTCGAATAAGCGGTTGTGAGAACTGATTTTTGACACTTTTGATTGCTGGAAAACGTGTTTTTTGGCTTGTATATCACCGATATATCGTTGTATATATAATGCGATCATGTATTTTATAGATCAAAATCACTTTATAGGAGTTATGGAACATGTAACAAATCACCCACACTTACCAAGGTACCATATACCGTGAAAACGGCACATTTGTGAAACTAGTGCTTTTGGCAAAAAATTCCATCCGCTCCATAGGGGTTAACGGCTTAGATGTACCACTGGGACCTGGTACAGTAGGAATATGCGATAATTTTCATGTAGCAATAGGTTACTCAGATTAATACATTATGTTAGAAATGTTTACTTCCCTGGACAGGGCACAGGGGCAAACTGCGGGGAGAAAGCGCTTCGCCTGAAGCTAAAATTGCATACTGTAGTTAACATATCACAATTGAGCATGGAAACTGTTGAAAGCGACATCTACTGTTGAACAACCGTAAAATGCGACAGTCGGAGTCGCCGACACAGCGACAGCGACAGCGTCATGCCAGCCGAGTGAGAGATGCAGATGCGAAAACCGGAAAAGTAAATCTGTGAAATGAAGCGACGGGATTTCTATGGGCGAATTCGCGAATGACCGGTGAAGCAAGATTATTTATGACACTATGGAGTACAAACACAAAATACGTGGACTAAAAACACAACGTGGAGTTCAAACACAAAACTTACGGAGTTTACACACAACACCCCAGTAAGGGACGATACCCACACTTCGATGCAATTTGTCAAATTTTATTTTGGGGATGAACATTATGATCATGGAGGTATCGACTATCGACTTTGACGAGACTTGAATTTCAGCGAAACCGGTATTTCAACAAGAAAGTCGTGTGGGCGTAATCCCCGTCTTCGGAGTGAATATTTGTTGTGAATGACACAGTCAATGAGTGTGACAATACACCGATGTACGCGTGGGCAACTCGGTACTATCGTACTGTCGTACGGTCATACTGCAGGAATGTGTAGAAGACGTCGCACTGTCATACGCACCCGCACGGTAGCACTTCATTTTTGTCGCATGATCTATTATTTTTGTCGCACCATGCGACACAGCAATTATATTCTGGAGCGACAAAAGTGAGTACGGGACTCATTATTGTCGCAGTGCGACAAACCGTGAGTAGGGGGCTCATTATTGTCGCAGCGACAAAAAGAAGACTGATATTTACGGACAGATAATTTCCGGAAACTTACGGCAGATTCGGGTGTGAGGAAATTATACCCAAGTTTACGGAACAATGCACACAGGCTGGCAATAATTAATTTTAAGAAACAGGTGATCACTATTGGGCAAGTCTGGAAGGACAGACGCGGACCACAAGCACAGATTTTCAGGAATCACACGTTATGAATCAGACGCGGGACCACATAATGCAAAATACAGTAATGATATAAAAGTTACTGCTATTAATTATGCACGGCGGTGCAAAAGTATCAGCTAAGGAAAGAGGTTCCAGCTATGGTCCTATCAAAGCTATCGAGCTTGCACTGGCAGGTGTTGCTCTCACTTTGCAGCTTCTGCTGCTATTTTCTGTCGCATAGTCCTCGGACGGTTGGCGGGGAAGGCATCCTCGTTCAAGGTAAAGATGTCAAGCCCTTCCCGAAGGTGATACCCAGCCAAGATGTGCGGGCAGCACTTGCAGTGCCAGAACCACTTGCAAGAGCAAGCATCCCCATCCAGTGGGCAAGAAGGATCGTCCACGTTGAAAGTGAGCTCGACGATGTCATCGGAGTACTTACGGATGATGTCGAGGCTTCGGAAGAAGTTGCGGGGATTTTCCCCGCGAACCAGTTGACGAAACTTGGTCACACGTAGGTCAGTGAGCGGTTTGCCGGACGGGGTCTTATTCATGTAGATGAAGTCGATGCCATGGATGCGGGTGGGGTACAAATAGAAGTTGGAACTGTCAGCATCAGGGCAAACTAGCTCGCATGCCATATTCAGGAAGGGGATGGGATAGTTCCCGGTAAGGCCGTGAGAGAAGGTCTCCTTGTTCTTGAAGGCACGGGAATTCAGTAACGCCGGAACCGATTGTGTGAGAGTTTGGTAGTGGGTGGCATTTATAGGAACTAGTCGGCGGTCCTCACGATGCCCGCGTTCATCGGACTGCATGTCGGGCTTAATCCCGGGAATGGTGCTAGCTCCCCGAAAGAACATGATGTGCTCCCCGTGCGTAAAGTTGCGTACGGACAATATGAACGCAGTGAGGCCTAGCAGGTCCCACTCCCGTTTAGCAACGTCGGCGATAACCTTACGCATCTCGAGAGTGAGAGCACCCTCAAAAATCAGTCGATCGTCAATGATCTGATCCCGTAAGTCCTCGGGGACATGCCTGCGAGCAGAAATCAATCACCTTAGTGACAGAAATTGCAATAACTAGCAGCCATGTAGCACTGACAGGAACATATAGTACACAACAACAATAAAACTTACACAAATTCGACATGCTATATCAAACAAATACTAACAGAAGCTATCAAAAGTGTGTAACCAACAGGACTTACCACCGGTCTCGACGCGCCCCATTCCGGAGCTAACGCCGGCCGTCCATGGCGGGGATGGAACACAGGGGCGCGGTCCCACGGCCGGACCGGCGGAGTTGCGCCCCATTAGAGTGTGTTCGCCCGGGCTTTATATCCATGGTTACACACACAACACGGCAGATAGGAAACATATTAACAGGAGCATGAGAGCGGGAACTTACTCATGGACTTTTTCGATGTATTTTCGTCGAACGTGTTCGACATCTTTCAGGGACACCAGGCACTCAAGACTGCCAGGATTGTCGATATTGTTGGCGGCGGCAGTCAGAGACCGCATGTTGTCGCCACACACGATGGAGATCGGTAGGTCGATGGCAAAGGCGATCTTTGCATACTTCATGAGAGCTCGAAGGCCAACCTCGTAGGAAAAAGTAGATTCGCTCTTGGCGATGACGTACATGTAAAGATAGAAAGACTGCCGCGGGCAGTTGCGGGTGTCGTCCATCGTTTTCCACAAGTGAGGCTTCTCGAAAGTGACACCGTCGGTGCCCATATCAATAAGTACGTAGTCGGACTGTGTCTTTCCAAATGAAGCATCGGCTTTGACGGTGAAAACGTTATGAGGAGCATGGCTGGCGTATTCTCGTCGAATATTTTCTCCCAAAACCAGATTGGTCATGGCGATTGCGGGTCCAAACTGATCACTCCTGACAGAACGTGCAAACGAACAAAGGGAAGTCAGTGACATAATAAAGGAGTCAGGCTAACGTAAACAGGCTGACAAGTAGGCAGTGCATTCACTAAAATGTGTACAGCGGATAAACCTCCGGAGCCATGGGGTACAAGCCCATGGTCGTAAGGCGCGGAAAAGTCGCCTTCGAACCGATCAACGGAACTGAACGAAGGTTGAATGACTGGTCCTTACTTTTTAATCCGCGTGTACACACAAAGTGGCAGAAGGGGGGAAACCGTCACCTTTCATAGGAGACGATGAACGAGGCGTGACGCTCTTGGTGAGATGCCCATTGGGAGAAGGAATCAAAGTTGTCGGGCATGGAATGCCTGCTAACATATTCAGTGAGCTGGGCAACGGTGTCAATGGCTTGGCTATCGGCGGCTTTCAATCGGGTAACGTAGTTTTGTACTTGCTTGAGAGTCGGCAGCTCAGCCTTCATGTCGTCAGTCCCATCCCAGAACTTTTTCACGACAGCATCGAGGACGAGGGCGGGCTTTCCACGGTGGAGGGCAGCAATATCGTCCAAGGTAGTTCGAAAACGTGCAGGGATGCCAATCTCTGGCACGCTGGAAAGGGTATTGGCGTGGGGGTAACCGTTTTGGAAAACATCCCATAAACCGGTATGGGGGTCCAAGGCATATTTCTCGGCATACGGGCATGCAAGGCCGTCGGCGGTGGCGTGGGTGTTGCAGCCGTACGTGCGAGAATACTTGGACTGGGTGATACGCCTCAACCGGATCCCGGATTCCTCCCCTTGCTTCCGATGTTCTTGGAAGGAAGACAAAGGGACCCGCCCGGCCAAACGGATCCACGGTGAGCGGTGAGATGGAGCCTGCAAAACACGAGCAAACTGTCAGCATCAAAGAAAAAGTAACACGGAAACATGCACAGCAAGTCCGGTCAGTCCTGGCGAAAGGCATGACAGGAACAATTTGGCAGGGCAAGAACAATTTGGCAGCACAGGGAAAACGCATTACCTGGTTCGTGGAAGCCGGAGCGGGAGGGGCTGGCAGGACGGTCTCCATGCCCGTGCTTTTCGCCTTCTTAGGCACCGGGCTTTTCGAAGGCGAGTGGACGGGCTGACTGGCAAGCATAGGGCTGGGCGGAGGCGAGTACGCAGACAGGTTGCTCGCCGCAGACAGCACCGGTCTGCGGGCGGGCGAAACATTTTGCTCAGAGGAAGGTTGGAAAGGTTGCCGGACGCGAGAGTCATCTCCAGTCTGCACCCCCACATGAACGAACCCAGTGAGAGTGGAGGGCGTGGTAGGAAAGCGGGAGACACAGAAAGGCGACCTGCAGGTTTTCGTGTGACCATTCCTCGGAAATGTCAAAAGCTTGAACCGCTGGAACGACAGATTTGGCGGTGCCACAATACAACTGCACAGCGCGTAAAACGCGCTCGTGCATTGGCCGTTCGTTCTCAGTGTTCATTGCAGGGTGCGAGAGAAATTATCTGAAAGAAAATTAGTCCACGAAGGATGTGGAAGTCGCAGGATCGCACTTGTCAAGGAATTAAAGGAGCGGGCACGCAGGTTACCTTAAAAGCAGAATCCGCTGCGAAAAATATCTAGAGGATTGTCGGCTCCTCTAGAACACGTGCCATATCCAGCGCTGCGCTGGAAGATGCCAGCGCAGAACATGCGGACAGTCTGGCGGGCGGGAAAAATATCCAGGGAGGAGGGACGGAGCTGGCGGGAAGGTGGTCATGGGGAATGCGAAAAATATCCTTGGCGGGCGTAAAAGGCCGCTGACGACGGGGCGGAAGAAGTGTTTTTTTAAAAAGTACGTGCTGTCTGCCAGGTGTGTGGAGACAGTCGCGGCGGCTTGAACAATGAAGAGTTCTTCAAGATGCGACGTTCAAAAATACGTTTGACGTGATCCGCATGTTCGTTGCCATCGATGACCCCGCTCATGTGGGATGCCGATTGGTTGTCATGATCCGGGGCTCGGGTGGGATGTGCGATTATGCGATGGAGGTCACATGTCTGGTACCATGTCTGGATGCAGATAGCGGACGGAGATAGCGAAAATTCAGAATGAAAGTTGATGACAGTGTTTCGGGTCAACTGTGACACTGTAATGTTCGTCGCAAACCCATGCCATGTCAGCATGTCTGCCAGGTGACTTTTTTTTGTCGTGTCGCAAACCCATGCCATGTCAGCATGTTGCGAAAGTCTGGAACCTGTCGCATCGCATTTGTCGCGAGGGAGCCACACTTAAGGGCTTTTTGTGGTGCAGTTTTTTAATTTACCAATATATAAATCGAAACTGATCGCGTCGCTGATTGGCTTATCCATCGTCTGCAAACCATCTCGTTTTTGTCGTGTGATCCCTTTCCCTTGTCGTCCCATATTCATGGTGCCTATCTCAGGCGCTCGCACTTCTTATTGGCGGTTATGGGCGATCAGTCCAAAACATCTCATGTAAAACACCCTGAAATCTGTAGCACGTGCGCCTTCTATAATTATACAAAAAAAACGTGCTCCTTGTACGTGCACAGTCAGCTTATGGTATTTCGCGTGTGACCCATATTCATGGAGTTTATCTAATCTCATGGCTCCTCTGATTGGCGATCAGTCGGAAATCTCTTTTATACGCCATCTGAAATCTGTCGCGCTGATAACTTCTGCATGAATATCCATAATTCGATACTACGCCCAGGAATATTCTATGCGTCTCTGATTGGCGGCAATGCTCCACCGATTTGTATAACTCTCCTGCTTGCCATCTTAAGGTGACCGGTGTGGACTGCAATATAATTATATATGGGCGGTTACTCCCGATCTGACAGGGAAATCACACTGTTTCCGTAAAAAAGGGCCCCAAAGGTGGACAGTTCTGGTAGTATCGTGTGCGTCGATGTCACTTTTTCCAGGAAAACCTGTTTCGCTCCTATAAGGGAAACGCAGGGCCTTGCAGCCTTTTTTTGAAAAAGCTGCGAACCGTCGGTGTATAATGTTGAGTATAATCGGATCTGTTTGCGACACGACAAAAAAAATACACCTCGCGACACAAAAAAGGCGCTTCCCACCGGTAGCATATAGAATACTTGGACTGGGTGATACGCCTCAACCGGATCCCGGATTCCTCCCCTTGCTTCCGATGTTCTTGGAAGGAAGACAAAGGGACCCGCCCGGCCAAACGGATCCACGGTGAGCGGTGAGATGGAGCCTGCAAAACACGATCAAACTGTCAGCATCAAAGAAAAAGTAACACGGAAACATGCACAGCAAGTCCGGTCAGTCCTGGCGAAAGGCATGACAGGAACAATTTGGCAGGGCAAGAACAATTTGGCAGCACAGGGAAAACGCATTACCTGGTTCGTGGAAGCCGGAGCGGGAGGGGCTGGCAGGACAGTCTCCATGCCCGTGCTTTTCGCCTTCTTAGGCACCGGGCTTTTCGAAGGCGAGTGGACGGGCTGACTGGCAAGCATAGGGCTGGGCGGAGGCGAGTCCGCAGACAGGTTGCTCGCCGCAGACAGCACCGGTCTGCGGGCGGGCGAAACATTTTGCTCAGAGGAAGGTTGGAAAGGTTGCCGGACGCGAGAGTCATCTCCAGTCTGCACCCCCACATGAACGAACCCAGTGAGAGTGGAGGGCGTGGTAGGAAAGCGGGAGACACAGAAAGGCAACCTGCAGGTTTTCGTGTGACCATTCCTCGGAAATGTCAAAAGCTTGAACCGCTGGAACGACAGATTTGGCGGTGCCACAATACAACTGCACAGCGCGTAAAACGCGCTCGTGCATTGGCCGTTCGTTCTCAGTGTTCATTGCAGGGTGCGAGAGAAATTATCTGAAAGAAAATTAGTCCACGAAGGATGTGGAAGTCGCAGGATCGCACTTGTCAAGGAATTAAAGGAGCGGGCACGCAGGTTACCTTAAAAGCAGAATCCGCTGCGAAAAATATCTAGAGGATTGTCGGCTCCTCTAGAACACGTGCCATATCCAGCGCTGCGCTGGAAGATGCCAGCGCAGAACATGCGGACAGTCTGGCGGGCGGGAAAAATATCCAGGGAGGAGGGACGGAGCTGGCGGGAAGGTGGTCATGGGGAATGCGAAAAATATCCTTGGCGGGCGTAAAAGGCCGCTGACGACGGGGCGGAAGAAGTGTTTTTTTAAAAAGTACGTGCTGTCTGCCAGGTGTGTGGAGACAGTCGCGGCGGCTTGAACAATGAAGAGTTCTTCAAGATGCGACGTTCAAAAATACGTTTGACGTGATCCGCATGTTCGTTGCCATCGATGACCCCGCTCATGTGGGATGCCGATTGGTTGTCATGATCCGGGGCTCGGGTGGGATGTGCGATTATGCGATGGAGGTCACATGTCTGGTACCATGTCTGGATGCAGATAGCGGACGGAGATAGCGAAAATTCAGAATGAAAGTTGATGACAGTGTTTCGGGTCAACTGTGACACTGTAATGTTCGTCGCAAACCCATGCCATGTCAGCATGTCTGCCAGGTGACTTTTTTTTGTCGTGTCGCAAACCCATGCCATGTCAGCATGTTGCGAAAGTCTGGAACCTGTCGCATCGCATTTGTCGCGAGGGAGCCCCACTTAAGGGCTTTTTGTGGTGCAGTTTTTTAATTTACCAATATATAAATCGAAACTGATCGCGTCGCTGATTGGCTTATCCATCGTCTGCAAACCATCTCGTTTTTGTCGTGTGATCCCTTTCCCTTGTCGTCCCATATTCATGGTGCCTATCTCAGGCGCTCGCACTTCTTATTGGCGGTTATGGGCGATCAGTCCAAAACATCTCATGTAAAACACCCTGAAATCTGTAGCACGTGCGCCTTCTATAATTATACAAAAAAAACGTGCTCCTTGTACGTGCACAGTCAGCTTATGGTATTTCGCGTGTGACCCATATTCATGGAGTTTATCTAATCTCATGGCTCCTCCGATTGGCGATCAGTCGGAAATCTCTTTTATACGCCATCTGAAATCTGTCGCGCTGATAACTTCTGCATGAATATCCATAATTCGATACTACGCCCAGGAATATTCTATGCGTCTCTGATTGGCGGCAATGCTCCACCGATTTGTATAACTCTCCTGCTTGCCATCTTAAGGTGACCGGTGTGGACTGCAATATAATTATAT
>LGRX02003944.1:0-32741 GCA_001247695.2 Cymbomonas tetramitiformis | reverse complement strand
CCTAGGGCGGATGTTTGTTTGTTATTCACGTGTGAACATAGAGCAGACGCAGGCTCCGCTGTTCCTAGGGCATCTTTGATGTTTCATAGCATTAGCTACACAAGTCGGAACCGTACAATTCGAAAAGTTTTCGGCAGCCAAGAGTGCCCTCTTTCAGGTTAACTTGCGTACGTTTGTTCACACGCGGATGTTTATGAGCTATTCTAACCACGGTTTGTGGCTGGCTTGTGCATTGCAGATAATTGGCCATCTTAGATATTTCTTCGAGGGAGCTATAGAGCTCGGAACCGAGCAAATGAAACTGTTTTGGAAAGGTATTGCACTCCTCCTTTAGGTCCCGTGGCGTATTGGAGCCCTAGGGCGGATGTTTGTTTGTTATTCACGCGTGAAAATTGAGCAGCCGCAGGATCCGCTGTTCCTAGGGCATCTTTAATATTTCATAGCATGAGCTACAGATGTCGGAACCGAGCAAATCAAAAAGTTTTCGGCAGCTAAGAGTGCCCCCTTTCCGTTTAACTTGCGTATGTGAGCCATAGGGCGGATGTTTGTCAACTATTCTAACCACGGTTCGTGGTTGGCTTGTGCATTGCAGATAATTGGTCATCTTAGATATTTCTTCGAGGGAGTTATAGAGCTCGGAACCGAGCAAATGGAACTGTTTTGGAAAGGTATTGCACTCCTCTTTTAGGTCCCGTGGCGTATTGGAGCCCTAGGGCGGATGTTTGTTTGTTATTCACGCGTGAACATTGAGCAGGCGCAGGATCCGCTGTTCCTTGGGCATCTTTGATGTTTCATAGCATGAGCTACAGATGTCGGAACCGTACAATTCGAAAAGTTTTCGGCAGCTAAGAGTGCCCCCTTTCAGTTTAACTTGCGTACTTAGCCCACACGCGGATGTTTGTGAGCTATTCTAACCACGGTTCGTGGCTGGCTTGTGCATTGCAGATAATTGGCCATCTTAGATATTTCTTCGAGGGAGCTATAGAGCTCGGAACCGAGCAAATGAAACTGTTTTGGAAAGGTATTGCACTCCTCTTTTAGGTCCCGTGGCGTATTGGAGCCCTAGGGCGGATGTTTGTTTGTTATTCACGCGTGAAAATTGAGCAGGCGCAGGATCCGCTGTTCCTAGGGCATCTTTAATATTTCATAGCATGAGCTACAGATGTCGGAACCGAGCAAATCAAAAAGTTTTCGGCAGCTAAGAGTGCCCCCTTTCCGTTTAACTTGCGTATGTGAGCCATAGGGCGGATGTTTGTCAACTATTCTAACCACGGTTTGTGGTTGGCTTGTGCATTGCAGATAATTGGTCATCTTAGATATTTCTTCGAGGGAGTTATAGAGCTCGGAACCGAGCAAATGGAACTGTTTTGGAAAGGTATTGCACTCCTCTTTTAGGTCCCGTGGCGTATTGAAGCCCTAGGGCGGATGGTTGTTTGTTATTCACGCATGAACATTGAGTTGGCGTGTGCATTGCACAAAATAGGTTTCGAAGCTCCTTCCTCAAGGGAGCTATGCAACTCGGATGAGGAGCAGGCGGTGAAGTTTTAAAAAGGTACTTCACTTCTCTTCAATTTCACTTTCTTTGGCCTATGTGGGCCTTGGGGGAGATGGTAAAGTGTTGTTTTGATGTGTAGCGCAAAGCAGGTGAGGCCATGCATGCGCCTTTTAGATAGGGTTTTCAGATCCCACCCTTTCGAGGGGATCACTGTGTGACATCATACAACGGAGCACATAGCTATGTAGACCCGGGTGTGAGGAAAAGGGGGCACTTTTCAAAAGTGAATTTGCCGTTCTTATGCTCCTATGGCGCCCATTCTTAGGGTAGTGGGTAGGGTTCGCATAGGGCGGGACGTGTGCTCCTGCATCGCAGGGTTTCAGATCCCCCCCTGTCGGGGGTATCACTGTGTGACATCATACAACGGAGCACATAGATATGTAGACCCGGGTGTGAGGAAAAGGGGGCACTTTTCAAAAGTGAATTTGCCTTTCTTATGCTCCTATGGCGCCCATTCTTAGGGTAGTGGGTAGGGTTCGCATAGGCGGGACGTGTGCTCCTGCATCGCAGGGTTTCAGACCCCCCCTGTCGGGGGTATCACTGTGTGACATCATGCAACGGAGCACATAGCTATGTAGATCCGGGTGTGAGGAAAAGGGGGCACTTTTCAAAAGTGAATTTGCCTTTCTTATGCTCCTATGGCGCCCATTCTTAAGGTAGTGGGTAGGGTTCGCATAGGGCGGGACGTGTGCTCCTGCATCGCAGGGTTTCAGACCCCCCCTGTCGGGGGTATCACTGTGTGACATCACAAACGGAGCACATAGCTATGTAGAGCCGGGTGTGAGGAAAAGGGGGCACTTTTCAAAAGTGAATTTGCCTTTCTTATGCTCCTATGGCGCCCATTCTTAGGGTAGTGGGTAGGGTTCGCATAAGGCGGGACGTGTGCTCTTGCATCGCAGGGTTTCAGACCCCCCCTGTCGGGGGTATCACTGTGTGACATCACAAGACGGAGCACATAGCTATGTAGACCCGGGTGTGAGGAAAAGGGGGCACTTTTCAAAAGTGAATTTGCCTTTCTTATGCTCCTATGGCGCCCATTCTTATGATGCATTCTTATGATGCATATCATTTCTCTCTGATGATGCTGGTTAATGTGTACATGTCCAGTATCGAGGGAAACCTACAAACCTTTGATGCATTCGAGTCTGAGTTTGAGCTGGATGCTGAGAGTGAAGACTTTCACCGGAGGTACATGCTGCTCACAGCAGATGGGGTTCCATACGGACAAGCGATTCGTGCTATCCAACAACGGGCGTTGGGTGAGGGGAAACGCCATTGGTTGGTTCCGGATTTGGGACACTTTCACTTCAAGCTGCACATGCTGGAAGGGATCGGGAAGGCGACTTGGTCCCTTGGATATGAGAGCTTGGCTAAGCACCTAGACCGCAAGAAGATAATGCGCGAATCTCAGAAAGGCGTGTTCGAGGTCCATCAAGACTTTTTTGAGGTGTGTTATGATGGGATGTGGGGAGCTGTCATCGAGGAGTGGCACTTGGATTACATTCGCCGGGTGCCAAATTCCGATGAGATCAGCACGGCGGAGAAGATCGATGACTTCTTCAGCTACATGAGCACGGTGTGTGACAGCAAACCATTCACAAAGTTCTGGTGGACTCAAATCCTCCAGAAATACGCTTTGCTTTACTTCGCTCTACGTGATGCCATTCGGGTGGCGGACATGATGATGGTGGAGACGGTACAGAGGAGGGCAGTCTACCTATTCAGGTTTACGGGCAAAGTGAAATATGTGGTGGTGACCTTGGCGATGCTGCTCAACTTTTTGCGGTTGCCATACAGGCTGGTGGAGTACATTCGGTACAATCGGACGATCAGCTTGACTGGCAAGTCAGAGAAGAACTCGGCGGGGGACATCTACATCGAGAATATGAATGCAATTTTAACCTTGTGTTGTGGGAGCACCGCGGATGACAACTGGTTGCGAGTGATGTCTATTTTGGTATCGATGATGAGGGCGACGCTCACAGTGTTTTTGCGGATGGCTGGTATCGTTAGATACACTGGGCACAGGCATAACATGGAGAAGGACAAACTCAAGGTGAAGGACTTGTGTCTGACGCGTGGCATGTTCAAGAGTGATGGAGTCCCATTGCCATTGGTTGATCATTTCGTGGTGGACGGTGGTGCTACGAGGATGCCAGAGCATGCGGAGAAGTACTTGGACATCGAGGGGCATTCACGGGCGGCTGTGGAGAGAGCGTGCGATGTGGTCCGCGCGGTGCAAGTGGAGGCAGAACTTGCCATTTTGGCAAATGCGGCGAAGCGAGCATTCGTGTGTGTCATCGGAAGCGCTCCTGTGAGAGTCAGGATGGCGGCAGGTGGTGTAAACCCTGCACGTGTGTACTCATGGTGTGAGGAGGAAAGCGATGCTCTACGCCCAGAGACCGAAGTTGATGAAGGTGGGGATCAGGAGATGGCGGAGCTCATGGCGAATGGCTTTTTGCCCTTGGGCAGTTTGTCTGAATTGGAGAGGGAATGCATCGTAACTGATGGGACGCCGCAACACAGCCTAGCGGTAGAGGAGTACGAGCGGTGGATGCGTGAGAGGACTGGAGACGCTTTCGTGCTTGCGTTCGCGCATCGTGTGAGTAGGGATCACGCGAGTTATTTGGCATGTGAGTTGGAGGAACACTCTTTTGATGGCACAGACTTATTGCTTGGCGGGTTGAGGGCATCGATATCCGATGATGAAGCCATCAACATCGCGGTCATGCAAAATCAGATTTTGTGCACTGATATTGAGGTGGAACGATTAGCCATTCGAGCGAGATTGGCTGATTTCGAGGTTGGGTGCCAAGCTCGCTTACTACAAGCAGTCGTGGATGGTGAGGATGGCTTGAGATGGAGGCTTGACAACGGAGTTGGGGGCGATGGAATGCAAGTGGAGGGTGGATGTTTTCATGCGGAAAACTTAAACCGGGCGGAAGCGATGGAGAAAATGAATGCGTTGCGGGCCGAAGGCGGCGGAAGGGACATCGCAACGAACCTGGTGACAAGAGGTATATGCTGGCACAGCGGCTGGTGCCGATGTCTGGTGCGGTCGTGATGGATTGCTGGAGTTGCAAATCAGTCAAGATGAGTTTTCCTAGTGGATCGAAGTTCGCAGGACACATACCGTTGGCGGCTGTGCGGCATGCTGATCGGCAAGTTGACCATGACACGCCGGTAATCGAGCTGGGAGGAGTCGGAAAGGCGACTGGCCCTAAGCTTATAGCGCTTGGGCTGATGACAATCGGGTCGCTAGCGGCGTTGACTGAGACATCTATGGCGGCATTGCATGTTCAAATGCAAGTTGCTGGGGTGAAAAACCTCAATATTCGCAGACATCATGAAAACGCGCTTGCATTGCTAGCCACTGGCGTGGCCGATGAGGATCCCGCTAGTGAAGACGAGCGCGAGATGGAGGATTGCTTAACTTTTGATGATAGTGATGAAGAGATCGAGAGGAATTTGGTAAGTGATTGTGCGAATTGCAATATAGTAGCTAGGGATGTGGGTTAGTAGATGCCGATGTTGTAGGGAGTGGTAAAGATATCTGCCCCATGCATTTGTCCCCAACCTAGTGCGAGGGTAGTAGAATGCATGAAGGTTGCCTTGATATCATGCGCACTCAAAGTAAGTGAGAATGAAGGGTAGGTTTTGTGTGGTGTTATGGAACAGGGACGAGTGCATCTCGGTTGTCGAAGATCGCCAACCAACGCATTTTCAAGCACGCAGAGTTTCGTGGTGATCAAGAAGCTATTTGCACAGCGGCTGTCGGCGGAAGTGACATTTTCGCAGTTATGCCTACGGGGGCTGGTAAGAGCTTGTGTTACCAACTTCCTGCAACCATCGGATCTGGACTCACGGTAGTGATATCTCCACTACTATCCTTGATGCATGATCAAGTAACAACATTAGTCAGTAAGGACATCGCTGCTATCAAGTATACTAGTGAGCTGACAGTTAACGCGAAGGCATGTTATCTAGATATGATAAAGCGAGGGATGATAACATTGTTATATCTTGCACCAGAGACATTAATCAGTGAGCACGAGAAAGATGCCGATTTGACACGGGCACTTTTAGAAGTCCACGCTATGGCCAAATTGAAGCGGTTTGTAGTGGATGAGGAGCTGTTGCTCTAACCTGTTAAAATACTGGTCAATCTTTCCTGCCATAAAGATATTGCAATTGCTTAATTGTAGCCTTGTTCACTGCGTCGCAGTGTCACCATGCGCTTTTATTAGTTGGGCTGCTTTGTGGTCTCACGTTTCCTGAAACGGTATGGCCGAACGTGAGACCACTTGCAAAAAACTGGTCTCATCAAAACAATCACGAATCGGACGGTCTGATGCAGTCTCGCTATAATGACGAGGACCGCGACCAAGAATATGCCGGCGGCGTGACCGCGGGCATATCTTTGATTTCAAATTTCGATTTACGAAAACAAATCAAATTTTGCATTCGAATTTAGGGTGGTCTCATGATTTTGAATACGGTACTACAAAGATTAACTTTGAAACCGCACATGATTGCGCTAATCTTTGTATCGCTGGACATGAGGCACTGAGGGCGAGAGAGCGTTTAGGTTGTAAGTAAAGATCCAATATTTAATAACTTACAGCCTGTCTCAACATTGACGGAACTCGCTGCCTCTTTGCGACACACTTTGTGACACTAGTGCGACATTAGAAAAGTTTTGCTTTACCAAATCTCCCAGTCGATATTCAGTCGCCCAAGGACATTTTACCCGTCACATGACATTGCGGTACAGGCGTAATGTACGCAGGATTGAATGCAGATATTATGAGATTTATGGGGGACGGTTTAGATGAATCGACCTACTCTACCGAATTCTTACTGCGCCACATCGACAGACATGTTGGACATTTGATATTTCAGACTTCTGCCCGCCAATAGTAGGGATGCGTGTTGGATTTGGTCGGAATGTTTTGCGTGAAGGGCTCCGTATTTTAAATATGGAATATTTCAAATCAATTACAATCTTAGCGTATTTCTTGATCGGACTGTGGATATATGCCACGTCAATATCTGATAGAATCTTTCAGAAGTTTCAAAGGTAGATTGCACATGATTCTTACGGTCCCTCGGCCGTGACGGATGACAACTCGTTGTCTGCCGTCACCATACCGTAAGGATACCGTTCCATAACGGGATGCATAACTCGTTCCAAGACTGCTCCGCGACTGCTTCGTGACGGATTGGATACTGATTTTTACCAGTTATGGAGCGATACCTGGCGTCCATACGGAACCCGACGATAAAATTCGTCGTGGCAGCAAACGTGGCACGCATCTACCCTCCGATTAAAACATAAGCTACGGTCAACTTTGCTTTGACGTCATGGCGTCATCTCGAGGCACAGAGAAGTATGAAATTTCAGAAACCGCCCGATCGTGTCAGAGTGAGGCGCGCTGAGCAACGTCTATTGACTCGTGCAAGGCGGCCAATTTTGCATATTCCGGAGGGGGAGCGTGGGCAGCCTGGTGACCACGCCCATTTTTTCATATTCCAAGAAAATGGGTTTCTAGGTTGCGGCGCATGTAGCGATTACTGGACCAAGGCTCAAAATTCTCCCCATGCCCGCCGCAGGCACAATTTTTGAATTAAGGGGTGCATTTTAAGGGGTTTAGAGGGTTCAAGAGGGCCTTACTACTCGCCACGGCCTAACGTTTTTCCTCCTCCAGTAATGCTGCTGTTTATCATTTTCTTGTACCAGGCACTTTTGTCGTGGTCACCGGCTGTTCATCCCGACCCTTTCGACATTGAGAACGACCTTCGGCGTCCGCCCGATAGGTCGCCGTTGACCTTAGCTCCGGCATGACCAGCGACCGCTTCTTGCACTTCAACCAGCCCCAGTCCGACCCATGTGAGATGCACCTCGACCTCACGTCAGACGATTGTCGGACGTGCATCTCACACTCATAGTAACGATATCGTAAATTTTAACCAATCATATGCGTGCTACGAAAATCTGCACCAATGTTCGTGCTGCGATGCTTTCACCTGGCAGTCAAATTTTGAGATCGCACACGATGATTATTCTATTTTATCTGATGTTATCACTAGACACGGAATTGCACTTACACGTAATAGTATGGCGGCGCTCACAAAATAGCAAGCAGGTTTAGCAAGAAGTCAAACAAAAAATAGTTTTCAAGACTTTACGAAACTACGAACGAAACATATTAGAAAGTGTTCTTCGACACTTTATTTTCAAAAGATTTTGTTTACTGCATACTAAAGCTAAAGCATATGCATACTAGTTTCATACGCACGCATTTACGCACATCATTCTTCGTTTCACGCATCTTGTTTGGCTTTGGCCGCCTTCACACATTTTGCATACACACGCACTTCCTTGGGCGAACTCGCACGCTCCACGCATGTGGAGTTTGCGAACAGCTTTTCGCCTTTCCGTGCCCTGTTCACGATAATCGTCCACTGCTCGCCAGCGGATGCTTGAAGCCGGTAGGCCTTTTTTTCAAGGCATTTCTTACCCCACCATGCCCTTTGTAGGAGTCCGGTCTCGGTGTGGTTGATCCAATTCGCTGGGAGTAGGAACGCACAAAAGTCGCGGCATATCTCCGCGAAATACATGAACGCCACCAGATCACCACCCATGACTGGTGGCGCGTATATGTAGTTCGCGAATACCGCCGTTGGCTTGACCGTCAAAAATGTCCATCCGAAAGTTCAACTCTATGGACTTCTTCATGTCGGGGTGGTCCTCCGAAATGAACTCGTACTTCTTGAAGTCGTCAGGCTTCAATGAGGACTCGAACAAGGAGGAAACCTGCTCCAGGATGCCCGAGCCTCCTGCGAACGGGTCCACGATATCCTTGCAATTCACTTTCGTGTCGTCCACAGAATTTGCCTTGTTGAACTTTTGGACAAGGCGGTGGACTTGATCCATAGGATCCACCTCGCGTACTGATGCACTTTCGTCGAAGCGAGCCTTCTGAATGTTCGCATACATTTCCTCCACCATCTTTTCATTGACTTCATACAACGGCACGTAGTCCTAAACCCACTTGCATAAGCTTGCCGGAGATTCGATCCATGTAATCGGGAGTGAGCTTTGCACTTTTTCGACTATTAAGTTTTAATAGTCGAATACATTCTTGGCAACGGCCTTTTCCATCACCCACTATATCGTGACCACACTTTCGCCTCATTAGTATAGATTTCTTACTACGTAATTTTATTATTTTAAAGACCGAAGTGGACGAAAAATAACGAGGGTAGTGTATGTTCGCACTTCCAAAGCGTCCATCAGATTCCCACCTTGACGAACACATTTCCCCATCGATGTTTCGCTTTCCCCATTGACGGTCGCAGAGTCGTGACGTCGCTTGACCCTCTCATCTCGTGATCTCACCAGATTCCCACCTTGACGAAAACAGTCCCCCGTAGATGTTTCGCATTCCCCATTGCTGCGCGTCATACCATGCCATTGAAAAATAATCGAACTATCGATAGAATTTTTCGCGGAGTATTTACTGGACCGCCGAACCAGTTATCATCGAATGGCAATCAGTTTGCTCCACGTCAGAAAAACAACTGGGTGCCCCCTTGGTCCGACCTCAGGCCCAGACCTTAGGTTGGTAGTCGATCGGTGTTCGCTGTACTGTGTGTGCGTTCGAGCGTCGACGTGTATCCAGTGTCGGCTCGATCCCGGTCGTCATCGACAACGGATCACTATCCGATCCCTGTTCACGGTCAGTTCCCGCTTCCCGGTCGAACGGATGGTTCAATACGCCGAACCACGCACCGTAGATATCATGCGATGTATTAGGTAATACGACTTGAGTAATAGAAATACCAAAATTAGGGCTTAAGAATTTGAGCTAGGGTTTTAAGGAATCGAATATTTTGACAAAGTTCAATAATTTCTCGATAATATCCGATAAGTGCCGCTCCCTAACGATATGGTGGAAGTGGTATACTATAATGCTGTTAGCAACTAGAAAACATGTAGACATACAGTTGACATGGTCACGGTCCTGATGGCACCATGACAGCTTCGCGTGTCCCGTCGCCCACGGGGTAAAAAATCGCGTCTCACGATATCGCGGTCCCGTCCCACGAGGTTTCGGTTTTAGACAAAAACCGACTAGGTTATGTCATGTCACCCCTCGGACCCCCCCACCCCACACACACCAGGACATTCTACCCCTAGGGGCGGACCCCCCTTCCCCCGGAGGCAGAATGCAAGTCCTGGGGGAAGAACACACGCCCTTGACCCAGAACAACCCCACAATTCGACGAAACATATGGTAATATTGAAAAAAATCGCGCCTGCGGCACATCTCATGTAAGGCGACAGCGTGGAGCACCCACAGCTCTCACCCCCTTTGCTGGTGTGGCGCGCGGTACGCTGGCGCGATTGGGCTGGCGGACGCGGCGGGCTCATTATCCCACCAGGGGTAAAAAGCAAGTCCTAGGATGGGGTGGGGTGCTTACCCCCCAGGGGCAAAATGTAAGTCCTGGGGGGATTCTTGAACCGCTGCTGCTGCTGTTGCCCCCCGCGATCAATCCTCGGAAGCTCCATGACCAGGATTCTCAATGGTCGTCCCTCCTTGCTATTTTCCAGCTCAGTGACTAACCTACTGTACGCTACACTCCCATCCTCCAAGAGCTCTTTTCGCTCCTATGGTTATCATCCCTCTTCTGGTGGCGGGCGAGCGGTCACATCGCAAGGATGCTCTATTTATTCGTGCCAAGGTGACGCCCCGAAGGGCCTGAAGGTCGGCGGAGGCCAGATCATCTACACCGCTGGCATTGTCGTTTCTGGAATAAATTAATTTCACACCTACATTATTACATAAAAACGTAAAAATCTAATTAAATCAAAGGATAAACAGAAGAGACACCGGGGCTGAAAACACTACAACCCGAAAAGGGTTGTCTTTTTTCATTAAATCTTTTTGTTAAATCAAAACTTCAAAAATACGAGTAAAAATTCAAATAAATTATGCAACGCTGTTGTATGGGAATCGTGCACTGAATATGCAGAAGTTGATTTGGTAGACTAAGTTATCATGTACGCACCAGCTATGCTGAATGTGGGGCGGGCGTTTGAATGTGGCACTGCACATCAGCACCCCACAATTTGCAATAACTGTTCGACTCGTGCCTTTTGCTGCTCAATATGGCTCCTTTGTTTTTGCATCATCTCTTCAAGGTGCTCAAGTTGAGAACCCATAGCTTCACAACATTTTGCCAGCTTCGATTGTTGCACTTCCTCTTCCTCTTCCTCCCCCTTCTTTAGCAGCCAATACTGTTCAAATATTTCCTTCGTAACGATTGCCAACCCATGGCTGCATACCCCATATATACAACATATGGCCTCAGTTTGCTGCAACACCGCAGCAAAGGTTACAGTGCAGCGGCAAGGATAGTGGTGAGGCTCCTCGAGTGGCAGAGAAGTGACAGGGCTGGATTTGGTTGGGAATCATATATAACATAGTGGAGCTGCCGTTCTAGGTTCATATGTCACATATACAATGACGTGCACATCTACACAACGAACACATAAAATCCAGAGCGACATGGTACTTACCGTACGACTGGCTTCATCTCAAAAAATGTCATATCATGATGATCGGTAAACACCGCCTTCTTTCTCATGTCTTGCAAGGTCCCAAGGGCAGCATGCAGCTCCATAATTGCCTCCCTGCGCTCTTCATCAAAGTCTTTTGCGATCCAAGAGATGTCCACGTGCTTGTTTGGTGACAAGTCGATTCCCTTCATGAAGGCCGACTGTTATTGCACTCCACAGAGACCCATCTGAGACCTCAAGTCGGCGAAATGCGCAGGAGGGGCCTGCCGAGGGGGCGAGCTGCGCTCTCTCTAAGCAAGGCACACTAGCAAGGCCACCCAAGGAACTTAGAAGCTCAGAGGGCAGAACATGCGAGCCTAAGCTTGCTTGTTTTCTTGCCATAATCAACGCAGAAAGCATTTTGTTATCGAAAGTAGATGCTAAGCTCTGCCTGGAAGGCCTGACTTGATATGGCTGAGCACATAATTATGCAAAAGTGTGCGGAGCCGTTCATTAGATTAGGGTAACTTCTGTTGTATTTGCACATGATCTCTCAGAAAGCTCGGATACAAAATGAGGCGATCGGAGCGGCCGAGATGAGGAGCCAGTCACCACATCGAAATGGTTAAATTGGAGCCTGCAGAATTTTAGAGGTTTGTGTGCCTTAGATCATTCAGGGTTTCCTAAGCCGTCAGATCGTGCAGCATCGGAGATCTAGATCTGGGGGCTTGCACTCAACAGTACTTAGGAGTTCCTAGGAAGTCCGCAGCTCTGTTCTTTTGCCTTCCCTGCCCTCCCAACCCGGGAGACTCTATAAACTTTTGCCTAGAAGCTGTGCAATCAGCCTAGAAAGCATGTGAAGCTGTGAATCAGCCTAGAAAAACCATTCCAAAAAGAGATTTTCTCTCACACACTTAAAAGCATGTAAGAAGGAAGCTACTTTTTATGTAATGCTATGCAGTGTGCCTGTCAGCAATTGAGATATGAGGTGCAAAAGAAATGAATGCAACAACACGTCAGTGTTCTATCTCTGATACCATGGAATCGACGCACGCACAGAATTCGCATTTGCATATATATCCCGCGGCACACAATCATCTGGTGGGAAACCAAGCAATCTTGCAACGAAGTCCTGTGCCACTTCCTGTGTAGATTTCCTGCAGCAGTAATCTTGCCTGATGGGCTCCCACATGCATCACTTCGCTTTCCGAATTGAGGAGCGAATGAAGGCAGCATGGACAAACTTCAAAATTATCGCCTGTGATAATTTCGGTTATTCAGGGTAATAGAAATTGCGCTGACCCCCGGGAGTACAGGGGGGGGGGGCGATCGGGGCACGCCGTAGCGGGCGCCAGATCGAGTCGCCAATTGCGATAGTTTCAGTTCGGGAGGCACAGAGAGCGTCATCCCGATCAGGGTGTCATACAGATGACACATGTGAGCACTCGTCAGTGACGCAGCCGACACCGCCTCATTCTGAGAGAGTGTCAGGAGTTCTCACTTTGCAACTTTCGAACCCCGAGAGCTGGCTCTCGTCTCAGTTGTTTGTAAACCCCCCCCACCCTCCGCTGACTTGGATTGGGGGCGGTCAGGCGAGGAGCTGCTGGAAAGAGCTGCGCACTTGCCAAGGGGGAGTGCAGAAGAGCTAGCCGCCAGCCAGAGCCTGGAGCTCGCAGGCCGGGGAGAAGAACGGCAATAGCTTAGCAGCTTGCAGCAGCCAGTTTTCACCGGCAGACTTCTGAGACACTCACTCAGCCAAGGGCTCGGGAGTTGTACTGGTAGGGAATGGGGGAAGAGGAATATAAATGTAATTGTATATGAGAATAGCAAGCATCTCTCACACCTTGCGTTTCTGTCCCTGAATAACACGGAGCGGCCCTGCCCTGTGCGCCAGAACTAATCGCAAGGGGCAAGTGATGCGGCAGGAGAACCCGCAACACTCTCCGGATGGCATGCTGGCCAAGGTTGGTACTCTCTCACCGTCACTGTGTTTCCGCTGATAATACTCCGCAGCAACGCCCAGGATGGCTTCTTCTTTGGACTTGCCGCGTCTTCCTCCTCACACTGCTGAACCAGGGTTGTAAACATTTTCACCACCTGCGTCATGTGGCACCCACGAAGTCCGGTTTACACGCTTCTCACGGATAACATTGTGATATATATAACGAGGAAAGGCACATCGTTTCTCGGCAGTTCTCAGTTCTCCGCCACCCCGCCCCCCTGGGAGGGCCTTATGGTAGACCCGATCCTCAGCCCATCCTCGTCCGAGCTCCTTTTGATGAGTCCAGCGATCAAGTTGACTTCAATTGGCGCCGGGGCCTCACTGCCAGCTCAGCAAATTCATGGGGATGCGAAATGGTCAGGCTCACTCCTCCGACGTGGAGGGACGCGCCGTAACGAGGTCGGCTTCACTGCCAGTCAAAATCAAATCTTGCACATCTCCAGGCAGAGGCCAGCAGCAAACTCTAAACAGCATTCAGCCCGCTGAAAAAAGGCGAGCGGTCCAGCCCACCATCACCCCAGTGGATGCGAGAGGTGGTTCCGGCAGCTCTCATCTGCGCTTACGCCAGGGGGTTGGGGGATGTTCATCCGACGGGCCCAGGGGGCAATGTCCGACCAGGGGTGGTTGGTGCAGGCCACTGGGTGGTTCGTGGCGGGAAGGGGCCCAGTCCTCCTCAGGGGGAGCAGGGGCCCCAGTGTTTGGCAGGGGAGGAGCTGGCTCTGACGGATTAGGCTTGGAGGGACACAGTCAAGCGGGCGGATTAACGGCACAGTCCACGGATGACCTCCCACCTTGGTCGGTGGGGGCCTATGAAGCATCATTTCGAGCGCCTCCTTGAAGAAGCCGGGGGCCTCGTACAGGCCATCATCATCTGCAGTGAAGAGCCCCCCTGCCTTTCGCGACATGTGCCCAACGAAGGCTTCTTTCACCTCCCCTTGGGCGTCGCCGAGGATGGCCATCAGCATGTTCAGCAGCGTGAGGAAGGTGATGAGAATGTTGGACTGGATGTAGACCCACACCACTAGCCACTCGAGGGGAGAGTACTCATAGCCCTGGGTAAGTCGGGGAAGCGTTGGTTGGGGGACAGGGAAGAAGGGAGGGCTGCTCGTCAGACACAACGATGAGCAACCTTCAGAGGGATGCCCGGCGCATTCTGAGAATTGGGGCGCGTCTCGAGCGCTGCACACAGGAAGGTCGGGGGATGCCAAACCGTAAACAAGCCTCCGGCTGAGACGTTACTGCCTCTTTCACATCAGTCTCTGGAGGCCCCACCTCCTAGCACCAAAGAGGAGGCCATGAGCCGGTTGAGGGGCGCGCAATCCATTTCGTGGTGGAAGGGAGAATGAAATACAGCAGAACGGGAGTATGCGGTCTCTGATTGGGAGAAAGAATGAAATACAGCAGAACGGGAGTATGCGGCCTCTGATTGGGAGAAAGAATGAAATACAGCAGAACGGGAGTATGCGGCCTCTGATTGGGAGAAAGACAGCGCAGGACGGAGTATGCGGCTCTGATTGGGAGAGAGAATGAAATACAGCAGAACGGGAGTATGCGGCCTCTGATTGGGAGAGAGAATGAAATACAGCAGAACGGAGTATGCGGCCTCTGATTGGGAGAGAGAATGAAATACCGCAGGACGGGAGTATGCGGCTCTGATTGGGAGAAAGAATGAAATACAGCAGAACGGGAGTATGCGGCCTCTGATTGGGAGAGAGAATGAAATACAGCAGGACGAGAGTATGCGGCCTCTGATTGGGAGAGAGAATGAAATACAGCAGGACGGGAGTATGCGGCCTCTGGATTGGGAGAGAGAATGAAATACAGCAGGACGGGAGTATGCGGCCCTCTGATTGGAGAGAGAGAATGAAATACAGCAAGACGAGTATGCGGCCTCTGATTGGGAGAGAGAATGAAATACCGCAGGACGGGAGTATGCGGCCTCTGATTGGGAGAGAGAATGAAATACAGCAAGACGAGAGTATGCGGCCTCTGATTGGGAGAGAGAATGAAATACAGCAGGACGGGAGTATGCGGCCTCTGATTGGGAGAGAGAATGAAATACAGCAGGACGAGAGTATGCGGCCTCTGATTGGGAGAGAGAATGGAATACAGCAGAACGGGAGTATGCGGCCTCTGAATGGGAGAGAGAATGAAATACAGCAGGACGAGAGTATGCGGCCTCTGATTGGGAGAGCCAAAGTACTCGGGCGCTCTGGGGAACGTTTTAAGGGGCTAGATAATGATGTGACGTTTTCATCGATCGTTATCTGGATTAGGAAGTGATTAAGTATGGTGGCACGATGAAAACGTGGAGAATTAAGTGACCTTATTGCAATTATACGTGGCTACGGTCGATCCACATATAATTGCCAGAAAGCGATGAACAACCTCTTTCCAACGATACCCGACTTTCGTATGTGCGGATCGACCGTAGCCACGTATAATTGCAAAAAGGTCACTTAATTATCCACGTTTTCATCGTGCCACCATACTTAATCACTTCCTAATCCAGATAATGATCGACGACAACGTCACATCATTACCTAGACCCTGAAAACGTTCCCCAGAGCGCCCGAGTAGCAGGCAACCACGGCCATTAGACCAGGGTGCAGCCTGGCGGCGCCTCGCTGGCGGCCATCTACATGCGCGCAGACAACTGGGGACGTCACCGGCAAAAGGGAAGAACACAATAGGGCCCAAAGAAAATGAGCCCATCTGAGGTCAAAGTGATCCCTCATGCTGTGAAGGAAAGGGATCAGAGTATGCTGCGAGGAGAAGGGCCGTCGCAATTACCAGCTTGCCGGGGTAGAACACCGGGTTGATGAGGCCCCAGTCGCCTGCTACGATGAACACAAACATGTTGAAAATGGAGCCACCAGCGGAGTGGTATTCCTCGAAGCGGTCGCCGTAAAGGATGTGGCCGCACATGGCGAACTGAATACAGAGGATGGCCATCGTAAAGAAGAAGCTTCCGAGGTCGCCTGCGCAACGTCGACGGCCCGAGAATGCACGCTAAGGTCAAGGCATCCCAGTCAGAAGCAGCCTGTGGTGATGCCTCCCGGGGTTTCTGCTGATCCCCTTCGTGCCTCTCTGACCGCATCAGAGACCCTTCCCAGCCCGCAGGGCGGATGCGACACTCCTGCGCAGCCTTCGACCGATAGGCGGTGTTCTATTCAATTGCCGCTGTACAAGCTTTTGGAGACCCTTCCCAGCCCGCAGGGCGGATGCGACACTCCTGCGCAGCCTTCGACCGATACGCGGCGTTCTACTCAATTGCCGCTGTACAAGCTTTTAGAGGACCACTCTAAAAGATATCTAAAGTGCTGCGTGACCAGTTCAGAGAACCTTTTATCGAGATATGCCTCATGCACTCTTCAGGCACTGTCTTGCCTTGAGGGGCCTCCCTGGCGCCGTGTGCGCTTCACAATGACGCGGACACTTATCGCCACGTTCTCTTGATGACACTGTGACACCATGTCAGCATGGTATTGCTTTTGGCACCTCTCGCATCTTGGCGGTTCGTGACTTTGCAGTTGGCAGCATATAAAAAAGAACGGACCACCCCTCCACCCTTTGCCCGCTAGCGCCCACGAAGTTAAGCGTGGACACTGCAACACGCCAGTCAGTGGCAGGCAAGCAGGCAAGGTCAGTGGGCGTGGCAATCCACTTTTGCTTCGATTCATGCATTGCAGCTGAGTGCTGACACTGAATCACCCATTTGCTCAGCCATCGTGGTGTGTTGCATTTGCTGGGTGTTTCAGTCAGTGTGCAGGCATAGAGCAGCAAGAGTAGATGTGGGATGTTGGTGAAGCTGACAGGGGGCCAGAGGCAGGCAGTGCAAACGCACCCGCGCAGGTGGAGAGGGTCGCACGCACGAAATTAAGCCGCTTGTGGAACCCCACTGACAACAGCGACTCCCATATGAGCATTGCACACACAACACACTGCAAAGCCCAGTACCCCTTTTGCCAGTTGTCCAGCTCTTGCAGGCGGCTCACGGTGTCGAGGTAGCCCTGCAGCCCGCTGTCGTCATTTTCCAGCAGCCATCGGGGCGCCACCTTCCCGCCGAGGCCGTCATCCACGAGGTCCGCCGCCGCCACGTCCGCCGCAGATGACTCCTTCTTGCTGGGCATCAGGAAGTTACCCGCGGAGTACAAATCGTCGAGCACGGCGTACGTCATGGGCACCTCCAGTGTGAGCGACTTCCCTTGGTAGATATACCACGCCATCACGCCGCACAGCTGGACTCCCCACAGGCTGACCTCGTGAAGATTCTGCTGGAGAATGGCCACGGTGATGAAGCCAAGCCTCCTGCTGCTGCGGCGCACCTCCACCAGCCTGCAGCGCCCGCCCCCCCCGCAGGGCCCATCACTTGCTTGAGCACCAGATCATCATCATAAAGGAGTCCATCAAGATGGCTGGCCAATGGGTTCCCTCCGCGCCTCTCCACTCTGCAGGAGTGCACGCCGCCGCAGATCGCTTCGCTTCCCAAAGAGGAGCAGGGCCCGCGGCAAAGACCACGCACGCAAGGACAGGCCATAGGTTATGTTGTTCCGTGTCCAAAGAGGAGTACGGCTTCCACAAGGCAGGCAGCCCAGAATGGAGATGCGGCAAAAGCGAGCAGTTGTTTCTACAGGATGGAGCTGGCGAAGGCGCTTGGCAGCTTTCCATCACGCCCTGTGGCAGCACGTCTGGAGGAGGCCTAGCTGAGTTGCAATCGTGAACGGTGGACGCACGAATTAGGCAAAAGCGTATATGCAGCTTGATGATTACACTCGTCGTTCCTTTGATTGAGTGGGGAGAAGCACGCGTGTCAAGTTGATTTATCATTTGATTTCACGGTGCACATTTCATTTGGGGGATAAAAACCGCATCGCAGCCAGGTAGCATCTTGCATCACGGCGCAATCTGATGTGGTTCGCATCTTCCCATAGAAAGCTAGACATCCGCAGTAGGTCCAGAATTCTTCTTACACGTGAATCTGGAATTTGAAGTGAACCCGTTCAACATGGAGAAGGCAATTTGGCCATCACTTCCGCTAATCAAATCTGCAACCTTGGATGGGCGCTTCGGGCGTAGGATTGCCCGACCCCTTGCAGAAGGCTGGCAGATGGAAGCACACAGAAGGCCCATCTCTCACATTTCTGCCTACAACGACCAATCGTGAAGAGCATCCCGATCTCCACAAGCTAGTGGACTGACTCATTTAGCTGAGAAGGCTCGCTATGCACCCGGCTGATTGGTGGAGGCGCTGCAGGAATTGGAGGTGGGGCGCGGCTCACCATTCAGCTAAGGCGTGCGAGCCCTTGAACAGCACGGCGAGGCCATAGAGGAGGATCAGCACAGTTGCAGCGTCCCAGCCCTCAGACACAGTCCAGCGGCCCTTGCGCACCGGGATGGTGCTTGTGGCATACTCCGCCATGATGGTGCCACTCTCAGTCCAGGAGAAGTCCATCTGCTGCAGCATGAAGACGCCCAGCGTCGCCTGGTAGGTCACCACCGTGGCGGTGAGCCTCATGGTGGCGCTGTCGATGTAGTTGCCTTCGTTCAGTAGGACGTTCAGCTGCTCCGCGCGGTCGGAGATCAATGAAGCGTCGACCCATAGCGGGTATGCGTCAGTGTCTAGGCCCGCCCCTGTTCGCTCGATGAAGGGGTAGGGGAAATAGGGCTTCCTCCCAGGGGTGCGGACCTGCAGGCAAACAAAGGGCGGCGGAGGGTGTGGAGGCGGGATTAGAATGGAGCAGAGTAGACGACACCCCTTGCGGAGGTGTGTGAAAGTCAGCCTCATGCCCTAGATGTTTAATGGTTAGTAAAGTTACACTTTCACCTGATCTAGGGTTTAAGAGTTCAGGGTTTCAGGCATTTCTTTTGGGGGGCTTGGGTGATTTGTAGGAGTTTACTGAGAGGGACACGGCAGTTTGGGAATACAAACATTGCTCTGAGCCGCCCTCTCGCCTCGGTGTATTGCGACAAACCAACAGACACACCGTGTTCTCAGGACATTAGCCCGGTTACATCAATTCATCCCTCTATACTCCCCTTCGAAGAAGGAACTCCCTTGGGAAGCGGACCTGATTCACATTGGATAAGTTATAGTATAACTCGGCTCTCTCCACAACCGCCGCATCATACAGCGTGCTACCGGGAGCGAAGACGGTGTCAAATCCAAAGCGGATAGCGTTTTCATCAGCGGGAGCCGATTCTCTTTCTTTAACCTTCTTGCATGGCGCTCTGAGATGCTCGAAGCGCTTCGTGCACTGCAGGTCCATTGCTGCCAGCTGTCTCAGGTTGTGTATGCCTGGCACCCGGTGCAGCACCAGCAGCATCCCGCCGACCACTCGGTTTGACCCACGCACCAGGTATGTTGGCACCTGCGCCGGCATCCCTCCATCCCCAGCCGAGTCCCTTCAGCAGACGATATATATATATTCCATGTGCAGCGCGCTCCCCGTGTATCTGTGGTGTTGTACTGTGGGTAGCCCCCGGAGGGCGCACATCGAGCGCAGAACAAGGACATCCTTTCCTTTCCTCACAAAGTGTGACCAATTGTGCAAAAAGAAATCGGAGCGCTTGCAGGTCGAAGGCATCAAAGAGTGTGGGGTCAATGTGGGGTGCGGGGGAGGAGGGAGTCGATGAGGATGACTGCAGCTTGATCAGGCGCCTGAGACGCGCTGTTTCAAAGGGACTCTAGGATCTGTGGCCTGTGGCTTCCTCTATTCGAACACCCTCTTGTTGGACTGTGGTATAGAAAGACTCGCGCCTGGAAGGCCCCTCCAGATTGATTGGCACAGACGAGATCCAAAGCCTTGAATCGAATTTAGTTGGTAGTGAATACATCTGAGCCTTTGGTAGACAGCAGATGCTATTTTTTAAAAAATTTCATCCATCAAGCATTCCATCCCCCAGGATGATGCAGTTACCTTGAAGTCCCCATCGAGAGTGATCGTGGACAGTTCCGATTCCTCTCCAGTCAAGTCCAAGGTTCCTCCCGAGATGGCCACCCCGTCGGCGGTCGCGTCTTTGCCTTTGCCGCCGCCCCCGCCGCCACCCCTCCGCAGGAGGTGACGTCGAGTGCCATCTGCGAGATTCGGCGGGCTGCTCAAGTCCGGCCAAAAGCTGCTCGGGAGGGGTGGCGAGGAGTCAGAGGGGGTCGGAGAGGGGGGTGGCGAGGAGTTAGAGGGGGTCGAAGAGGAATCAAAGGGGGCTGGAACTGGCTCTGTTATCACAGCTCCAGTCACTGCGTTCGGCTGCACACTCGGCACGTCGAACGAATAGCTACGAGGCACGAGGTTCATCTCGCAATACGCAGGCGGTGGTGGAGCGAGCGGCGGTGGTGGCGAGATGTCCGGGATGGGTGCAGCGTTTGCATCCCCTGCAACAAGGTCGACCAGTTGCTGGGAGGCCGCCTCAGTCGCCAGCAGAAACTCCGTTTGGGCATCAGAGGCCTCCGCCATGCTGGCCTCCACCGCCGCCAAGGACGCACTGCGGACGTCAAGCGCTGCGATGAACGCGTCCGCATTGTCCAGCGCCTGCTGCACCGAAACAGATAGGTTCTGCACGTTGCTCACCTCTCCCTTCATCTTCGACACCCACAGATCCAGCAGCTCTGTAGCCCACACCTCGCTGTCCCCACCAGAATCCCTCACCGTGCCCTCCACCAGCCCCAGCGCGCTGCTCAGCTCTGTGCTGCTACTCTGCAGCTTCTCCAGTTCTGCCCAGAGCAGCTCCTCTGGGCTGGTGACGTTTTCTGCAGTACAAACCCCATCCCCCAGGAATTAATCACCGTCGTGGATGCAACATGGGGAAATATTTGATCAGGAGACAGCTCAAAGACGTGGAATTCCAGTGTACCTGGCACGAGGCCTATGAAGTAAGTTTAGGTCAGTGGGGGGTACTAATTAAAGAAGCGAGATTTCAGTGTACCTGGCACGAGGCCTTTAAAGTAAGTTTTATCTCAGTAGGGATAATTAAAGACGCAAGATTTCATTGTACCTGGCACGAGGCCGATGAAGTAAGTTTAGCTCAGTAGGGATAATTAAAGACGCGAGATTCCAGTGTACCTGGCACGAGGCCTATGAAGTAAGTTTACCTCAGTAGGGATAATTAAAGATGCACCATTTCAGTGTACCTGGCGCGAGGTCTACACAGCAAGTTTAGCCTAGTTAGGATTGTAGCCTAGATATGATGGGAACACTTCCGCAATGTGTCTATTATTTGGGTTCGGCTAGATTTTGTTCCAAATTTAAAGACTCCTGGAACCTACAAGTTGGAGAGTGAAAATATGCCGTATTCATCTGACCGTGAGCTAGATTTCACAACTTACAGCCAAAAGGGAAGATTTCTACTGCTCTTTATTTTGAGGCGTTCAGCATGCCAGACCTGATATGATGGTGATCATGCCAGACCTGATATGATGGATGGTACCATAGACAATATCCCAAGGTCCTCATCACACTTTACCCATGGGCCCATCCTGTGCCCCAAAAAACGAAGGGCATTGGCGTGCCAGCTCGGAACAGCTTGACGACATTCCAGGGGATGAGGTTTCATTAGAAGGCTTTAGTTGAGAACTAAGACTGCAAAGTATTAATTGGGGTCATAGTGGGACTTAGAGTCCCAGCTTAGGCCCTGCTGTTCCAGGCTTGGAACCCTGAAAAAAAATAAGACAAAAAGAGCCAGATTTCGTTAAGAACTCAGGCCTGAGTCCCTGCAAATCTGAACTCTTACTTTCGGCCTTCAGCTGGGGCCAAACACCCAGCCAGCAGCAGCTCCCTGAACAGATGAGGACTGCAGATGGGGGTGTACCCTTAGACAACGAGGGTGGAGATGCGTTCATCTGGATGGCTAAGTTGTGGGACTGTGGACTAGCCAAGTTACTACCTTAGATGGTGATGACACCAGCTACGGGCTCAGCTGTAGGCCTAGATGAGAGATGTGATCTCTCCTTAGATCCTAGAGAGTAGTCATTGGCTAGCCGACTGGAGGTGCAACTAGAAGTAGTTGCATTCAGAGGTTGCAGCTTGGCACTCTTCGAGAGCAGCAACCATTCAGCCTCCTACCACACTAGTGGAGACCAAAGAGTAAAGATTTCAGTCTGACTCGTGCTCAGAATTTGTTCACCCTCCCGCCCTCATCCTGGGGAAAGCGAAAGGGGGGAGGGGGTACCCAGGAGGTAGGGGCCAGACAGGCCCCAGGCTTGGGGCTTGCTCTGACCCCGCCAGGATCCCCTTTGCCTCTCAAGTCTGATATGACAACCACCTAGGAACTAGAATGCTAGCTGTCTCTCCAAAGTAAGCCATTTCTAAACAAATTTGATCTACACTGTGTTTGGCTTGCGAATGATCATCCTTGCAAAAAACAACTGCAAGCTGTTCACAGTTTTCCACCATTGCGGCGCTGTTCTTCTGCGGTTTTCGCCGCTGGTCCTTCATTGCCTGCGGGATCGGAATCCCTACGACAGGTAGCGCATCCTCCACAGGATGAAACGATGGATGTGACACAACCGACTTGCAACGTGCGCTTCGCGGGTTTATTTGATTGCGCTCGGTGCGACCAACTCTGAACGTCTTCAGTTGGCCGAGAACGGGCGTCCGCGAGACTCAAACGTGTTCATGCCCCATTTGCCTTTAGCAGGAAGCGATCACTTCACATCCAGGAGCGATAGCTGTGGAGTATGCCGGCATCCCACGACTTGTCTTGTGCCTCCTCACCAGCTTTGGCAGCCATCCCCCATTGAGCCCTACCCCCTCCACCAACTTGGCGACAGCGTTTCACTCGTACGCACAAATGGTGGCACTTGTGGCATGCTGCCAGGCAGCCCTCGGGTGCGTCACCTGCTCCACTGATGCTGACAGTATGGAGACGGCGGGACAGCTGCCGATGGCGTCGCCTGCTCTGCATGAGGGAGACGAGGCTGGCGCGGTCCTCGCACGATACTGGGCTGCACTCGCCATCGCACCAGGTCTCCCCGACATCACAGGCACTCACAATGGTGATGTACCTGTACGCTGTCGACAGGAGGCTGGGAGAGCTATGGTCGTATACCACAAATTCCACCGCTAACACGGTGCCTACCTCCGCGGACGTGTTAAGGCACCCAGCCAGACCCTTCCTCGACAGCTGGTGCCCTGCGTGACCGCGACACCGCCCCAGAGCACCGACTGGAATTATTCGCAATCGAGGAGAATCCTGCTGAGCATTTCCAACTGTCTTTTTTCAGAATCCCGCATCTCTGCTAGCCATCGGATTGGCATGCTCCTCGGCAGCAGAGATTCACATGCGCGATCCCACATGGTGCTATAAGGAAGGCCCACAAGCGGAGAAGCGAGGGCATGCGCAAGAGCTTCCCGGGATCTTCTCAGCTCACAGGCGCTCACTAGAAACAGGGTCCGAGAGATCACAAGGAGCCCTTCATGCCGGTGTGAGGCAAGGGACCCCCAACACATTCAATGGAGAATGAGACATGTCAACTGCGCGTCCTCCCCGCAGACACGTCAGTGACGCAGGGCTGAACGCGTCAGGCAATGCTGGACGTGGGTGCCGGCTATGCGCCAGGGGCTCCCTGCGCAAGGGGAGAAGCGGGCGGGAGAGCCGCAGGGACCGATTTCTATTGGTGGTAGAGAGGGCAAGAGAGGCGGGACGGCACAGGCACGCACCTTCACAATCCTTGGCAGTGATGCACACTGGAGGGCAGGCGAGAACCTCCGCGGTGAGATTGCCGTCCTCCGCGTCAGACGCTTCGACGCCCGGATCGCACATAAATTCTGCTGTCGGCACCTCGTCCCAGCCACAAGGCGCGTAGCTGCTGTGCTGCTTCAGCCAAACGTAGTCGAGCACCGGGGACAGCTGCGTCATCGGGGAGCCACACAACCCAGCCTCGCAGCCTGAACTGAGGAAGGGTCCAGATAGTGAGGCCACGAGATACGCGTCTGATAAACAATGTAGCGGGTGGTATGGTTGGGGCATGCGTGGAGGCCCAGCATCGGGGCCTCTGCGCTGCCCTTTAATTTTCATTGGCTCTGGCCCACACACGTGTGGCGCTAAAGCTGACATGAATAAAAGATCTGACAATCGCATAGGAAGTCGCCCTCCAAACTCCCGTCCCCAAGTAGCGTGCGCCTCTGGGCTGGCTGGTACATGCTGAGGGCCTACCTGGAGCACGGTGATGTTCGGGGCCGTGTTCGCTGCGACCTCCAACTGGGTGCTCGTGCCCGCGACATCCGCCAAGCACACACCCTGCTCACTGCAGTTGACTAAGTCACTGCACAGGACCTCTCTGACTGGACAGGAGGAGGTCACCACCAGCTGCCGCTGTGCCGTTGCTGTGAGCCCCGCGCTGTTGCTCACCGCAAAGGTGAGGTGGTACACCCCTGGAGGGGAGGCCGCATCCACTCCGCACCCAGTAACTCCGCGCACGTTGAACCGGTTGGCCGCCTCCTCTGTCGCGCATGCCGTCACGAATGCGGTCAGGTCCCCGTCCAGGGTATCACTTGCCAACGCACCATTGTCACACACCGCATCCAGTGGGCTGTCTGTACTGCATGCTACGTAGGTCTGGCCTTCTGAGACCTGCGATTCCCACAGGTGCCCAGAGCATACACCGTTAGAGCCCCTCTCCTATGAACCCCGCTATCCCGTGCTGCGGCGCTCCTGGCGCTGCCCCACTCACCACTCCCTCCACGAGTAATACCACGCTGCTTCTGATTTTGGGGACGATTTTTGCCTCTCCAAACGTGTGCTGCGGATGAACTCCGCTCTCCAAACGTGCGCTGCGGATGAACTCCGCTCTCCAAACGTGCGCTGCGGATGAACTCCGTTCTCCAAACGTGCGCTGCGGATGAACTCTGCTCTCCAAACGTGCGCTGCGGATAAACTCTGCTCTGCTCTGCACTCTCCTTCTCGCCTCTCTTCTGGCCAATGGCGGATGCAACAAATGGTTCCACGAATAATTTGTTTCCAGGCCGGCTTCCAGACGCCAGCTTCGGGGATTCACCCCGATTTGATCAGAAGTCCAGCAAAGAGAATGCACTAAACCTGTGTTCCGCGGTTTGAAATTTCTAAAACAGGCGCACACAGCTGTGGAAGCCACTTCTGTCGATGGACAATCTCTACCGTCGCCAAACCAAAGCATGCCCTCACAGCCGCAAAAGCCACTCCTATTGAGGGGCAGTCCTGAGCCGTGGCGCTTCAGACATCGCGCCAGGCGCCATCTTCGTCCCTCACGAGCCGAGCCTTAGAGTGCCGTACAGATCCTAGTGAAAATATGCGTTCGTAACAGAGTGTACCCAGTTTAAGATACCACGCGTACGGAATCAAAGGGATGAAGGTGACTAGAGGGGGGTCTGAACTAGAGGGGGGTCTGAACTGCGCACCCCATCAACGCAATTCATGCAACACCAGTCACATCCATGCCGCAGAACTAAACCAGCACAAACACGCCGGGGGCAGGGGTTGCGTGTACCGCGATGACCTCCGCTCCAACAAGTGAGAGTGTCGGAGGTGTGGCCGGCACGCCCTCCCCTTCCTCTTCGTCAAGCCCGAGGCTGGCGCACAGCCCGTTCTCACTACAGCTGCCAGTGTCATAGTTGCACAGCACTTCCCCAATGTCGGCGCAGGGGTCCTCCACGTACACCCGCCGCCGCACCGTGGCCGCCACGTTACCTGCCACGTCCGCCACATTATACTGCACGACAAAGGGCGCGTCGTCCTCGGTGACGGCCGCCGTGCTCACCGCGCAATTCCCGTAGTGGGTCACCATGGCCGTCAGATCGCCATCTGTGTCGTCCGCCGCCGAGAAGCCGGGCTGCACCCACACAGCTCCGACGTACAGCCGGTGGATCACGATGAAGGTCCCACTGGAGGTGAGCGCCGCCTGTCCGTCCCCAATGACGAGAGTGATGACGGGCGCGGTGGTGTCCTCCGGGGGCACGTACTCCTCCACAGCCGCTGCTTCGGCCTCCGTGTCCACTGCTGCCAGGCACAGGCAGGAGATCTTGGCGGCGTTGGCGGCGTCAACCACACACGATGCGCAGACCACCGGGGCCGTGTCCGGGCACACGTAGGAAGGAGATGGGCATGGTGTGAGCACAGTGACCTGGCGCTCGCCCACTGAAAGTCATAAAGCGGAAGTCATGGAATGAACAACAAGGGCACGGGAGAGGCCTCATCCCTACCGAAGGCCGTGAGGACTTCTGCTGGTGCTGGGTGCTTGGGGCCAGTCCTCCGGCCTTCACACAAAGCAAGCGTAGGCACGACATGCATACACCCACTGAACGGCATGAGGCCCGCCAACAAAAGCCAACTCACGTATCATCCCAGTGGATGCGAGAATCATGCAGGAACAGGGCGTGCCGTGATAAGATGCCACACACTGAATGGCATGAGAACGCCAACAAAAACCAGCCCACCATCATCCTATTGGGTACACGAAGCATTTAGGAACACGGCGGGACCATGCCAAGATACCACCTACTTCGACACGTCTCAAACCGAATGCAAAGCATCCCCCCCACACATTCTGGCAACGATGACCACTTACAACAGGTTGCATGGCAACATACGGCGCCTCATCAGCTTCCCCGTCCACGTGGTAAAATTGGAGGTGTTGGAAGGGGGTTGCAGGCACAGTCTGGTGGTGGGCGTGCAAGGTCAGAGGGAAGCAGTGCAGTGTGACATTCTCAGCCCCTCAGGACAGAGCTTTGGAACACGGGACATGTGGTGGGTGGACAAGCTTTGGGGTAAACAGGGAGCGAAGTGGTGATGCTAAGCGTAGGCTTGGTGGTGGGGAAATGGCTCGAGCTGCTCAGAGGGCGGAGGCGAACTGGCGTCAGGGGTATGGCATCAGTGCGCAGGTAGCGCGGCCGCAGAGGCCCACCTTGGTCCTCCCAGCGCCGGTGCAGGGCAAGCCGATGCACACATACCTTGGGCGGCTGTAATACAATGCGGGCACAACATGTTGTACACGAAAAGCTGCTATCTCTCTCTCTCTCTCTGTCTCTAGATCTATACATCAAATATACTCACATCGATTGCCTTTGGTTACCACACTTCACCACTTCCCACCATATATATGGCACAACCAGCCCCCAACGCCCGTCTGCATATGCATGGTACATTGCCCCCAAACATAGTCTAGGTCTATGCCCCAATCCCCCCCTCCTCCCCAGCAAGGGGCTAATGCGGCTCGGGAGGAAGGGGGGTCTGGAGAGAAGTCCGAAAAGCCATGCACCTGTCTCAGCACTTCTTGCGCCGAGTTTCCCGCTAAGTCTGTGGCGGTGTATCTCAGCTCATAGGGTTCCGAATCAGTGGCCAGTGCCGTGTTGAGCTCATCCAGGCCGTCGACGTTCACCAGCACGAACCCGTCTCGGGCGTCCAGCGCCGTGGCACCGGCATCGATGTATTCTGCACCTAATTCTATCTCCACTGATGCCTGCCCCAGCAGGGAGATTGTGGGGGGCTCTGTGTCGGCAGGCTCATCGTACTCCTCCACCTCTGTGGCATACACGAGCTCCTCCACCTGAATCAACGGGGGAGGGGGCGGAAGGAGAGGGGGAGGGCTTTGAGGGGGTGGCTTGGTGGGGATACTGAGCCCCAGGAGGATTTAGGGGCAGCGCAGGAGGGGGCGGACAGGGGGAGGGGGGAGAGGTTTCCTGGAGGGGGTGGGCTTGGTGGGGATAGGGACTGCCCCGGTGGGTTCAATGGCAGCGCAGGGGAGGGGGCTGACGAGGGGGACAGAGGGAATAGCTGGGGGAGGGGTGGGCTTGGTGGGGGATAGGACTGCCCCGGTGGATTCAGTGGCAGCGCAGGAGGGGACTGACGAGGGGAGGGGAGAGGTTTCGGAGGAGGCGGGTTTGGTGGGATAGACTGCCCCCGGTGAGTTCAGTGGCAGCAGGAGGAGTATGATCGAGGGGGAGGGGAGAGAGGTTTCGGAGGGGGGTGGCTTGGTGGGGGATAGGACTGACCGGTGGGTTCAGTGGGCAGCGTAGAGGGGCGGACGAGGGGGAGGAGAGAGGATTCGGAGGGGGTGGGCTTGGTGGGGGATAGGACTGACCTCGGTGGGTTCAGTGGCAGCGCAGGAGGAGCGGACGAGGGGGAGGGGAGAGAGGCTCTCCCTCGGAGGGGGCGGGCTTGGTGGGGGATAGGACTGCCCCGGTGGGTTCGAAGTGGTAGCCGGGGAGGGGGCTGACGAGGGGAGGGAGAGAGGATCTGAGGGGGCGGGCTTTTGGGGATAGGACTGCCCCGGTGGGTTCAGTGGCAGCGCAGGAGGGGGCGGCGCATTTGTAGGAGATGAGGTGGGGATGGGGGGCTGTGGGAGTGGAGGAGGGGGTGCGTTCAGCACCAAAACAGTCCCTGTCAGTGTGGTTGTGCTGCTGTTGCTGAATTCGATGGTGCCGCTAAGGGTCCACGTGCCCACCTCGAAGCCACAGAACGAGAAGACGCATTCACTGACCACACCAACTGACCCATCGACTGTGCAAACCTCGCTGGCGAGCTGCGTCCATGTCAGCGTCTTTTCGTCATTGCTCAGCCCTGCAGTGACGTGGAAGACTTGCGCATTCTGCAACCTGCTGCCGTCGGAGCTGATCAGCACCAGGCAGGTAGTTTCCAGGGATCCCGTGTACACTAAAGGGATCGGCTCGTTGTTGTTGGAGCCCAAAACAATCGTCGGAGGGGGAGCAAAAGGGGGAGGAGGAGGCGGTGACGGGAATGGAGGTGGAGGGGGTGGCGGTGGCAGAGGAGCAGGGTGGTGGTGGGGACTGAGGTGGGGAATATGGTGAGGGGACTGAGGTGGGAACATAGGTGGGAGGTGGGGACTGGAGGTGGGGAATATGGTGGAGGTGGAGGTGAGAGGGGGCAAGTGAGGGGGCAAGGTGGAGGGGGGTGGGGGGGAGGAGGAGGTGGTGGCGCATGGTATACGGCGAGTGTGCCGTTGATATGGCTGATGGGGATACCGGTGTCAGCGACAAAAGTGACGGTGCCGTTCATGTAATACGTCCCGAGCAGGAACCCGCAGAAGTCTATTTGGCAGTTGTCGGCAGAGCAGGTGTCTGCGATGGTGAATGACCATTGCAGGGTGCTCGGGCCTGTGGCGATGACATTCAGCGTCTGCAGGCTGGCGGACATCATACTCACGCGCAGACATGTCAAGGTCGGGCTGCTCATTGCGTAGATGCTGAAATGTCCACTGCCGCTGCCGTCCAGCGTCACTGTCGGTGGCGGTGGACTGGGAGGGGGTGGCTGGGGTGAGGCGGAGGGCTGGGGGCGGTGGGGAGGCGGAGGGGGTGGAGGCGGTGGTGGGCTAGGCGGCGGTGAGTAAACCTTCAGCGTGGAGGAGATGGAGACATCCGTGGTGGAGATAGTGCCGTAGGTGGTCCCAAATGTGGTGAATACAGACGATGGCGATGCGGATAAGGCGGCAGAGAGGGCAGTAGCGGTGGAGGTTGCTGTACTAGGAAAGTACACAAGTGAGGCCACCGCAATGCTACCGGAGGTAATGCTGGTGATGGAAGTATCTGCGGTGGTGACACCGGCGGCGGCGGCCAACTGGGTGAGGAAGGAGGCCCTGAATGAGGCGGAAAAGTTGGCGGCATCCAAGGCAGTGATGTCCAGGCCTGCAAAATACACCGTTGAGGTGACGACATCAACCATAAGCTGCCCAGGGGGGGGTGGTGGAGGCGTCAGGGAGGGCACTGCAGTGGTGGGGCTGATTGTGGTTGGGTGCACGGATGTGGGATGCACGCTGGTTGGGTGGAGAGTGGCCGGGGAAAGCGTTGGGGGGAGGGTAGAGGGGGTGGAAGTGGCTGGGTGAGCGGTAGCTGGGTGAGCGGTGGTTGGGTGTGTGGAGGTGGGGTGAACAGTTGTCGGGCTGGCAGTAGTGGGATATGAGGTGGTTGGGTTCGCCGTGGTGGGGTGTGCGGTGGCAGGGTGCACAGTGGTGGGGTGCACAGAGGTAAAAGGGTGGTGGGGGTGCATGAGGATGTGTGGTGGTTGGGTGAACAGAGGTGGGGTGCACAGAGGTGGGTACCTGCAAGTTGGGTGCACAGAGGTGGGGTGCGAGGTGGTTGGGTGCACAGTGGTTGGGTGCACAGAGGTTGGGTGCGAGGTGGTTGGGTGCACAGTGGCTATGCACAGAGGGTGCACCGTGGTTGGGTGCACAGAGGTGGGTGCACAGAGGTGGGGTGCACAGAGGTGGGGCATGCAGGTGGTTGGGTGCACAGGCTGGGTGTGTGGTGGGTGTGTGGTGGTTGGGTGTGTGGTGGTTGGGTGTGTGGTGGTTGGGTGTGTGGTGGTTGGGTGAGATGTTGTTGGGGCTGTGGTCGGGGTTGCGGTCGGATTTGTTGTGCTCGGTTTACGACTACATATGTAATATGTGCTGGAGTCGGTGTTGGTGCAACCATATTCCCACCAACACAGCGGATAGTTCTCCGCGGATAATGTACCCATCTGTGCAACCGCACAGTCTTCGTCCGAATTGAAGCCATCTGCAGGATAAGCTCTAGGATGACACCAATTAATGTAGGGGCCAAAGGTAGCCCCCGATTTGCGCCATGCCCAAATCTGGTCACCATCCGAGCTGTACAGCCCGATATGAACTTTTGTGCTTACTTGATTGTAGGTGTTCGCTCTGAGCAACTCGTAGAGGAACATGGTCTGCGCGTGGCTGGTAATGCTCACCAGGTCGCCGCCAGTTCCCTGGTTCTGGCAGGCGGTGCGTGCATCCACACTACTCACCGTCGAGGCAAAAAATCTGTAGCATTCACCCTCGTAGTACACCCATCCTGCCCCACAATCCACAGCTGTCCAACGAGCCACCAACCCACGTCAACTCCCAGGAGTCAGCACCTCTGGGGGAGGAAGAGCGCGCAGCCATCTTTGGCGAAACCCCAAGAAGCAGTCAATGAGCTGCAACCCTGCAGGCTTCACGAGATCGACATGGTGCAAATGGAGCAGAGCACATGCATTTCCAGCTGCCCGCAAAGGCCCTGTTGCAAGAATTTGACCTTTACTTCCCCCCCCCTCTAAATATTTCAAGGCACTAAATACGACTACAAACTAAAATCACAACAAAAAAGGATGTCACAAGACTGAGAACCTCTGATAGGTGGGCAGAAGGAGAACTCATGCCTCACGACGTCAAGACTCAAACATGCTGGGAATGACTATAGATGTTGTGTGTTCAAGGAAGACAGGCGTTGTTGCAATCAGCTGGGCTTGTGGGAGCAGCATGGATCATTTAGCATGACACAACCAAGAAAATGTATGCTAATGTACAAGACAATCCCCAGCAATGTGTATGACAACCAGCAAACATCTGTCATCCTCCAGCAAATCTCAAGTACAATCTCTGTCAGCATTGAGCCAACCATGCCTGTTTTCCTTGAGCAAACCTCACTTGTCATCCTTGAGCCAACCATGCCTGTCATCCTTGAGCCAACAACGCCTGTCATCATTGAGCCAACCATCCTTTTTTTTGAGCAAACCATGCCTGTCGCCAGGATACATCGCCAGTCATCCTTGGCTTCAACCACGCCTGTCATCCTTGAGCCAACCATGCCTACTCTTGAGCAAACCATGACCGTCATCCTTGAAGCCAACCACGCCTGTCATCCTTGAGCCAACAACGCCGTCATCCTCGGTTTCAACCACGCCTGTCATCCTGAGCCAACCACGCCTGTCATCCTTGAGCCAACCATGCCTATCATCCTTGAGCAAACCTCGCTTTGCCTTGAGCCAAACCACCGTGATCCTGAGCCAACCACATCCTGGAGCAAACCTCGCTTGTCATCCTTGAGCCAACCACGCCTGTCATCCTTGAGCCAACAACGCCGGTCATCATTGAGCCAACCAAGCTCAAGCCATCCTGGAGCCAAACCACGCCTGTCATCCTTGAGCCAACGCCGGTCATCATTGAGCCAACCAAGCCTCATCCTTGAGCCAACCACGCCTGTCATCCTTGAGCCAACAACGCCGGCTCACTGAGCCTACCACGCCTGTCATCCTTGAGCCAACAACGCCTGCCATCATTGAGCCAACCATGCCTATCATCCTTGAGCAAACCTCGCTTGTCATCCTTGAGCCAACCACGCCTGTCATCCTTGAGCCAACCATGCCTTTCAGCCTTGAGCAAACCATGCCTGTCATCCTTGAGCCAACTACGCCTGTCATCCTTGAGCCAACAACGCCGGTCATCATTGAGCCAACCAAGCCTGCCATCCTTGAGCCAACCACACCTGTCATCCTTGAGCCAACCATGCCTGTCATCCTTAAGCACACAACGCCTATCATCTGCAAGCAAACCAAGCCTGTCATGTTTATGCAGACGAAAGCTTTCATCCTTAAGCACACAACCCCTGTCATCCTTGTGAAACCCACGCCTGCCATCCTTAAGCAGATAACGCTTGTCATCCTTAAGAAACCCACGCCTGTCATCTTTATGCAGACAACGACTGTCATCCTTAAGCAAACAACGCCTATCCTCCATCAGCAGACATGCCTGCCATCCTTAAGCAAACCAAGCCTGCCATCCTTAAGCAAACCACGCCCATCATCCATCAACAGGCAACGCCTATCATCCTTAAGCAAACAACGCATGTCAGCCTTAAGCAAACAACGCCTATCAT